>BQNB010036464.1:0-50116 GCA_026074375.1 Tanacetum coccineum | reverse complement strand
CAAAATTTATTTAGCAAGTATACAAGTGTTTTAACATCATATCTAACTATTTCCTGACATGAATAGTGTTGGTTCGTTTTTAATAAAAAAATTTGCAAAACATTTTAGAATCACTTAAATAATATTTATACATGAATTAAACTTTATAAATATTATTTTACAAAGGCGATTGAACTATGTATACAATTATACGGGTACACATATTTGGTTACTATTTATCAAATGTGACTTAACTATTATTTCACAAATACAATTAGATGGCGATGTAGCTATATAGAATTATATATGGTGTTAGTTATTCAAAGTACTTAGTACTCATACGGCCTATAATTAATTAGGCTGCCTTCGGTAATACGCGAGACGTATACACTCATTTGATATCCATTTATCGTCCATTCACCCGAGGTGAGTTTGTAGCCTTACGTTTTACTTGTTTTACAATCACTTTACAACTTTTGGGGTGAGAACATGCTTGTTACCAGCTTCATTTACATGATGGGTTTGAATTTATTACATGTGCATTTACAACTGGTCTACATACTTAATTACTTATTTTAGGATGAAATACATTACTTGTTTCACTTTATTTTTTGAAAACAAGGACATTACTTTACTTTTACCCAAATGATTACGGATTAGCTTAAGCGGATTGAACTGTGAATTACTTGAAGGGTAAGCGCGAATGTTATAAAATAGATCTATTCGGGCGTGACAGCCCCGTTCGGGTGATTAGCTATCACTTGGCAAACGAATATTATAGCATGTCAGAGCAAAGAACGACATTTACATGAACATGAACATTTACGGTGCCTTGAATAAAGTGACATACATATAAGTCTACGCAGCTATTTCATGAACTTAGAGTAATCGTAATTATTGTTTTATACACATATGAATATTTACGTTGCCTTGAATAAAATGGCAATACATATTTTGAACAATGGTGTTCCAACTATACTTAACTCTTTGTGACTATTTGGGGATTGAAATGGTCATGCATACTTTACAACTCTTTGATTTCCAACATTCATACATACATTTTGGTGAACATTTAAGGACTGAAACGGTCATACACGCTTTGAAAATCTTTGATCCAACATTTACATTTACAAAAATCTATGAACTCACCAATTTTATGTTGACACTTTTAAGCATGTTTTTCTTAGGTGAATTAGACGCTTGACATACTTGATGTGCATTGGAGTCTAAACAATACAAGATTACTTTTCAAACGACACGTTTAGAGGTCGTTCTCTCATGTCTTGTGCAATGGTATTATGAAGTAACACTCCTGGAAACATATTCCGCTGCGGCCTATTTTTGGGGGTGTTACAATTCATGCATTTTATTAGATTAAACTGGCTAATACGTTTTCCTTACATTTGTGCTAGATCGCTCCTTTATCGTTTGTTTATCTGCTTGTGTGTGTCAACTGCCTCATTTAGCTAAGATTAAACCAAAATGTGTGTCAATCTCTCAGGCTGAAAACCCCTTTTTGTGTTAGTTTAGGTTTAGATAGATTTAGCTAGGATAAATTAGGACTAACATAGATAACTAAAATACTGATAGATTTAAGAGTTAACGTTCGCTCTTAGTGATCGATACCCTACTTACCAACGAACCTCTAATTGATCAGGTACACTGCTAGTTAGTGTTAGTTAATAGGTAAAGTCGAAAAAATTATAAATAGTAAAACTTGAATAAAATATTACCTACACACGAAGACACATCACATATCCTCTTTTCTTTGATCATTTAACATACCATCATTCATTTATGCCATAAGTGCATATTCATCTTTACCATACACCATCTTACATTACGTTTATCATCCATACTGCACGCATCTTGCATGGTTTCATATAAAGACGACTTATATAAACTTTTGCTCATGCAAGTTATGGATGCACCTACTATTCCCGACGTTGCTGATTCCTCTGAGGGAAATTTTGGAGATGATATTGACATTGGTTTGGATGTTGTCTACCCAGTACCCGTCACTATAGATGCTTTTCCTGCAGTGACTATCGTTGCGATACTAGCCAGTCATGGGGAGGCTATTCAAGGCATTCATGAGTATTTGCAAGGGGTGCTCATCGAGGAGGAGATGAGTACATTAAGGTTCAGGATGGGGATGTCCGAAACGGGAAATTTGCATCCTGCGTGAAAGATTATGACATGGAGCTATCGAGACAGTTACTCGTAGACAAGAGAGGAGGACTCGTATGGAGATGGAGTGCTAGTTGGCTTCAGTTTAGGAGTCACAGCGACAGAACCGAGAGAACTAATCAGAGCTCCAGGGAGTCAAACGTTCAACCTATAGACAACCGGTTGTTTTATGGAATTATGTATTAGCTTGTGTTAGAATTTGTAGTATCAAGAAAACTATTAGTATCTCGGAGGAAAACATTGACCCACTATCT
Source organism: Tanacetum coccineum (assembly GCA_026074375.1). Classification (NCBI taxonomy): domain Eukaryota; kingdom Viridiplantae; phylum Streptophyta; class Magnoliopsida; order Asterales; family Asteraceae; genus Tanacetum; species Tanacetum coccineum. The sequence continues at coordinate 47,693 of BQNB010036464.1, read as the reverse complement.
ATTCGAATTATCAATTAATGAAAAGTCACAATTTTACTTTTAATTCCCAAATTCATTGTGGCAACCCACTTCTAAATATCATGAAATCAAAAAAAACGTTTACTTTGACAAAAATGAGCAATGCCATCGTTAGTACCTCAAATTATGCATACTTGATCAACCTATATATAATTCAGGTAAGATCCCATGCCCCATGCTGAGGAGTAGACACCTTAAAAACTTCTTGTCAAGAAACAATTTTCTATTTATATCATGTTTTATGTATGTATTCATAAAATGTATTTATCACAAGAAACCAAACTAACAATCATAATAACTAAGTAAACTCTTACACCATATTACTATATAAAGATAAAAAAAATTATAACTGACACGTTAAGCCAAAGGGAACAAATAAGCCCACTAGAAATCGAGCCTTGGTCGCAACAATAAATACTAAACCAACGTCACTAATCTTGAACACTCAAGTTAAAGCAATTTAGAAGGGAAATGCAAACGAGTTACCAAGCATGGTAACTAAATTATCAAAAGGCATAAATAAAAATAACAAATAGATTTATTGCTACAACATCCGTTTATTACTTGGGAAATAAGATTACATCAGAACAAAAAGGAAATACAAGTTTTATTACAACCCTCCCCTAACAATAATATATATTCCTTCCAAAAAAGATCCACGCCAATAGCTAGGAGGATGATCGGTGCAAGGAGCCCAAGGATTACGGCCAAATAATGAGAATCTTCTTCATACGAAACGTAGGCAAGATAAATGCATAGTGCTATCGCGCTCGCCATCACCAAGAGTGTGATGATATGCAACATTTTAAGAGGTTTGGATAAGAGAAATGTAAGTGAAAGATTAAGTGTTGTAGAGAAATGGAGAATACAAATTTGGTATTTAAAAGGAGAAAGTAACCGTTGGGGTTACTATTCATAGCCATTGGGACACTGTTTACGACCATTGGGTTACTGTTCACGACTGTTGGGTTACTGTTCATCTATAAAAAAAATCTTACATACACCTCTTCATTAACACCATTCCGGGAGGAAACTCAAACTAAATTTCGGGATGAAATTCTTTTAACACGGGGAGACTGTAACAATTCACATTTTTCACATCTGTTACGTCAATAAATATTCAACTATTTATTTTAAACTTCTACGCATTTGCTTTTAATTTTAATGGTTAAGTTAAATCGCGTAAATTAAAAATCAACAATCAACGTAAACGGATACCAAACAAATTAAAGTTTACGTCAAGCAAGCAATATATTATTTTTACGAAAGTAATAATCAACTTTTTATATTTTATTTTTATTGGTTACGTAAAACGTTTATGTTTCGCAATTAAATACATTTAGGCATACCCAAAAGCACCCATACCTATCTATACTCAACCAAATACCCACAATTATACGATCTCAGATCATTCTCTCGCGGTTCTGAAAATTCCAAACCTCACCTCTCCTAAGCCGTAACCTTTTAAATTTTTCAATTTCCTTGCTTTTAAAAGTAAATTGGTGGAGTTTGTTAAATGTCATTGGAATTCTAATGTGGAGGGGCATAACATGTTTAAGGTGGTCTCTAATATGAAAGCTTTAAAGAAACCTCTTCGGAAATTATTACACGATCATGGCAATCTCCATGAGCGTGTTAATAAGCTCCGTATTGAACTTGATGTGGTTCAAAAGGAATTAGATCTCAACCCAACAGATTCTTATCTTCGTGAGGAGGAAAATGTGTACTTAAAAGCGTTTAACGAGGCTAAACTTAATGAAGAACGGTTTTTGAAACAGAAAGCTAAAATTGATTGGCTTGAGGCGGGTGATTTCATATTCGTCTTACGTCCGATAAGTCATTCAAGGTCAAAACCAACGAAGTAAATTTTGAAGTTGTGGATAATTCAATAACATGAAGTTTCGTCTCCCATGTGCTGAGTATTTGTATCTCACCTATGAACAGTTTCTTGGCTAGCTTTCTTTTATGAGTGTAATGAAGCTGAATTGGAGGCCTCTATCTAAATCAATTTCTGCCTACAGACGTCCTCCAACATGGTTTGTGATATCACTAATGATGAAATTAAAGCGGCTATGTTTGATATCGGTGATGACAAAGCTTCGGGTCCTGATGGGTATACTTTCGCTTTCTTTAAAAAGGGGTGGAGTGTTGTTGGCCATGATGTTTGTAATGCGGTTCGGGATTTCTTTTTGAATAGGTGTAGATCTAAAGGAAGAGGTTAGTCATACTTTACCTTGCCTATCCCCTAAGGTATCTACTCCCCTCAAAGTTAATGATTATCGGCCTATATCATGCTGTAATGTCATTTATAAATGCATTAGTAAAATCCTTTCTAATCGAATTATTGAGGGCATCAAAGAAGTGGTTAGTGATAATCAGTCGCTTTTGTGCCGGGGTAGTGCGGACCTCAGGATAAAATTCTGATACTCAATACTATGCATATTATCATAGAAATCGTGTCCTCCGAAGATGTGCATTAAAAGGGATATTCAGAAGCATATGACACGGTTAGATTGCGCTTTCTAGAAAACAATTCTTGTTTTGATTTGGGTTATCATTGGCACTAGGTGAAAATGGATTATGCTTGTGTGACATCTAACATCATTTTCCCTTAACATTAACGGCAACATTCATAGGTTCTTTAAAGGGAAGAGAGGGTTGTGACAAGCAGATCCTCTTTCCCCTTATCTTTTCACTATAGTTATGGAGATTTTATCGCTTATTCTTAAAAGACGAGTCCGCATGTCAGATTTGTTCCGTTTCCATAAACATTGTAAGGAGCTCGAAATTATTAATGTTTGTTTTATGGATGATCTTTTCATCTTTGCTCGTGAAGATTTGGCTTCAGCCGGTCAATTGGAATCTCTTGATGAGATCAAAATGGTTTTGAGTATTTTGTCCCAAGCATCCCAAACATACGGCTTATTTTTGTAAGTGGGTGCATCATGGAAGCTTTTATACTTTAACATTATTGCATTTTCTTGAAGGAGAGACTTCCGGTTAAATATCTCGGGGTTCCCTTCATCTCTTCGAGGCTTTTAAATAAGGATTGTAAAATTCTTGTTGAAAAAGTCAAGAATAGAATATGGGATTGGAAGAATAAGTCTTTATCTTTTGCGGGAAGGCTTTAACTTTGTAAGTCCATTATTTCATCCATGCATGTGTATTGGGCCTCAGTTCTTATGATCCCTAAGGGCATTATTGTAACACTCCCAAATAGGGTCGCAGCGAAATAATGGTCCAGGGCGTGTTACTTCTCATATCAATAACACAAGATAATATAAGAACGACCAAAAAGTCGTTTAAAACTAATACATTGGATTTAATAAAGTATGTGTTACAAAAGCCTGAAGCTTTACTTGTTTACTTGTTATTATTACAAATATTTCCAACCCATAACAGATATACAAAATGTAATGCGACTAAATCTTTAATGCATGACTTCAAAATATAACCACCAATGTATCCTTCGCACCTCGTGCTTAATGACCTCCTGAAAAACATTTCATTTAAAACATCAACATAAAGTTGGTGAATTTCATAGGTTTATGTAAATGTATATGCAGGACCGCAAGACTTTCCCCGTGATAATGCAACAGATGCAGACATCACAAAATGTAATTATGTTTTTCTAAGCTCATGACACCAAACTCGACATACATGAATACAATATATAAATATTGTCTACATTGCCCATGATGATGTTCAACCCGTAACATCCAAAATCCGACATGATATACGTTCGTTTCCAGTGATAGCTGTCCCACCACGAGACGGGGAGGTCAATCCCAAATAGATCTATCTACAATCATTCGCGCTCACTTTCCAGTAATTGACAGTTCATGATTCATGGGCATAGTGGGTTATTGCTACTTAGGCAAAACGTAATCATGATAAAATGTACACTTGCGTCCAATTTGTAAAACATGCATATGTTTGTCACCCCAAAAACTTGTAAATTAATAATTGTAAAACATAGGGCTATAAACTCACCTTAAGTGAGTAAACTGATAATAAAATATCCCAAGTAAAAACGCGTCACGCTAACGCCTGAATGGCAAACCTAGTTTTTAAATAGGCGAATCAGTATTCAAATACGTTGTCCCTAACAACAACCATATATAATCCTATAATAAGTTTACATCGTACTATCGATACGAGCTATCATATTTATGGCGGTCATGACATGACGTAGCACAGTAGTTAAAGACACTTAAATCGTAAATCCAACAACATCTTCAATACGCCATCTGAAGAAGCCTCATTATGAAATCCCTAGTAAATATAACACTTTGATAAACATAATAACATATATAGTATATATATTATATATATATATATATATATATATATTTTATATATATATACAGCATATCACCATCTATTCGTTTAAGTGAAATCGTAATTATAAAGTAAAAACGTTTATAATTACGCCTTTAGTAAAAATGACATAACTTTGTCGTTTTAAGTACGTTCCTCGCGTTTCTTACGCCCACACTTTCGTATTAAGATGAGTGATCATAAAATCACATTTTTAGGTTTTGAGATTAATGATGAATAGTGTTTTTACTGTTCAATAACAGCTATATAAATCGTTATTATACTACCTTTTAATCAACGTAAAACGTGTTTTTGTCGATCTTATTCCGTTATAGCTCCGTTTTAGCGATTCATTTGAACATGTACTCGTAATATGAAAGTTTTAAATCACATATTATTGATGTTTACAAAGTAGAAGTTTCTGCCCATGAATAGTAACTTTTTTATAAAAATTGTTTTATAGAAGTATTTACGCGAAAACACAAAACTAGCTTAACTTCTTCGTTATAAATCCGATTTTCGAGTTTCTTATCATTTTGGAATCCTCATGAGATGTACTACCTTTATAAAACATAATATGGCTGCTTCCAAAGTCGAACCAAAACAGAAAGTTTGAGGTTTTCTGATTTAGACATGTTTTAAGCTTGATTTTTGTACCATTAAGCTTCACACCTTATAACAAACTACTTCACAACATTTCTATCTTATGTTTAACATATTAAAGTCCATTAGATCAAACTTTACACTCAAGTGTGTACAGATAACAAGTTTAACTACCAATTTCACCTGTAACACATTAGTTAACAATAGAAACCCTAATTTGTACATATACATGTTTATACTTAAACAACATGTTAAAACACTTATACATCCCTTTTAACATCATATTAGCATCCATGTGACATGTAAATAAGTTCATAGAACATTAATCGTAAGTAAATATCCATTTTACATATTCAAAAGTACCCTAAATTTGGATTTAGCTAAATATAACATAATAACACATAAAAACTAGTATGAAATGAATAAGCCTGTATATATAACCTTGTGTGGGATGAGTAAAGAAAAGAAAACCAATCACACCCTTGTGATTTAAACTCTTGGTTTGAAAATATAGGATGAAAACCCTAATTTTTCCAAGAAACCCTTTTCTTCCTTTTCTTGATTCCTTCCTTGCAAATGGTTAACCAAGCCTTGAATCCTTCTTAGAATACCTTAAATATGATTGTGATATGCTTGTATAATGATAGAAAATCAAGCTATGGATTTTGGTTTTGTTAGGTTTTGAGTCTGGGTTCTTAAGAACAAAGGAAGAGTTTTTGTGAATTTTTCCTGTAATGAAATGAAGTGTAAATCCCTAGCTCTCATATTCATGCATATATATTTCTACTTGTGGACTCATAAAGAATATTTCTATGACCTAGTTGATCATGTGTGAAATGTGGCAAGGATAAAGAATGCATGAGAAAACAGAGCCTTATCTGATAATAAAAAGCTAGTCATGAGATCAAGTGCATGCTAGATCTTTTATAAGATATTTGTGATGGTTTCACTTGGTCCTCATCTTGGCTTTCTAGTGCATGCTAGATCTTTTAGGATATGCATATTAGTCTTTTTATATAATAGTATACTTGCATTATATGAAGTAATAATGTAGTATAAGTACTTAGAAAAAATGTATAACTTTTGTACACTTGTAGGTTTGGTTTGAATTATTTCATGATAATATTATAATGTATAAATAATTAAAGTGTTTTGAATGATATATATATAACTTTAAGTATTGTGTACAAATTTTGGGTATTGGATGAAGCGTAGAAAAGTTAACGTGCTTCCGGGAAGGCTTAAACGTACTTTATCGCGAAATGTAAACACTTAACGTAACCAATAAAAATAAAATATGCAATGTTAATAATTATCCTCTAAATAAATCATAAACACATGCTTGATGTAAACATATAAAAGTTTAATGCCCATTTATATTGAAGATCTCTTTTAGTTTACGGCGATTTAACTATAACTATACGTTTAAAGAGCAAACGCGTATAACCCTTAAAATAAATTGTACATTACATAATGTCATACAATTACGCTAAAAACACGATGTGTTATAGTCATCCCCCGTTAAAATGAGCCTGTCCTCAAGGCTTATCCACAACGGCACTTGATGATGGTGCGGTCTTGGTGAAGAGGTGTGGATATTTCTTCCTGAATTGATCTTCACGTTCCCACGTAAACTCAAGACCCTACCTAGAGTTCCATCGAACCTTGACAATTAGGACACGAATTCGCCTCAATTGTTTGACTTCGCGATCCATGATTTCTACAGGCTCTTTAACAAAATGAAGCTTGTCATCCACTTGGAGTCCTTCCAACGGAACGATTAATGGATCGTCAGAATAACATTTCTTCAAGTTAGATACATGAAACGTATTGTGGACCCTGCTCAGCTCTTGAGGATGCTCAAGCTTGTTAGCAATGGATCTAACCTTTTTCAACACTTTGAAAGGTCCGACATATCTGAGGTTTAACTTCCCCTGTTTGCCAAAACGTACGACCCCTTTCCAAGGCGAAACCTTAAGCATAACTTTATCTCTAACTTGAAATTCCATCGGTTTACGCTTTAAATCAGCGTAGCTCTTTTGTCGATCGCGAGCGGTTTGAATCCTTTGTTTAATCTGGATGATCCTCTCCGTTGTTTCTTGCACTAATTCTGGACCAGTGAGTTGAACTTGTCCAACCTCGGCCCAACACACGGGTGAACGACACTTTCGACCATAAAGTGCTTCAAACGGTGCAGCCTTAATGCTAGCATGATAACTATTATTGTATGAAAACTCGACTAATGGCAAATGTTTAACCCAACCATTTCCAAAGTCGATTACGCAAGCACGTAGCATATCCTCGAGAGTTTGGATGGTTCTCTCGCTTTGTCCGTCGGTTTGCGGATGATATGCAGTACTCATATCCAAACTTGTACCCAAAGCCTTCTGAAGTGACTTCCAGAAATTTGATGCGAACCGAGGGTCACGATCATAGATAATTGAAACAGGTATTCCATGCTTCGTGACTACCTCCTTTAGGTACATTCTTGCCAGTTTATCCATAGGATCTACCGTTTCCCCTTATTGAGCAAAAAACGGCAGACTTATAAGACGGTTCCCAAGCGATCACCCCAAATGGTGTCATACCCTTGTGATGACTTAGGAAGCTTTGTGACAAAATCCATCGTGATGTTGTCCCACTTCTATTGAGGTATCTCGGGTTGCACTAACAAACCCGATGGTCTCTGATGTTCGGCCTTGACCTTAGCACAGGTCAAACACTTGCTAACATAGGTGGCGATGTTAGCTTTCATATTGGGCCACCAATATAGTTTCTTCATATCCTGGTACATCTTGTCAGAACCCGGATGAATAGAGTATTTAGACTTGTGGGACTCGTGCATGATCACAGTCCTTAAGTCGCCATAACATGGTAACCAACTCCTGCCATTTAAGCACATAGTTCCATCCGCACGTGGTTCCAACTTTTCCGTTCTAAGTTTCTCCGGATCTTTTGAATTCTCAACCAATATACCTCCAACATCCTCCTTCTTGATGTTCTCCGGCTTTCGTGCTTCAGTCTGAGCTTTCAAGATTTGTTTAGGAAGATCCAAGCCAATAGTCATCACTAAGGCCCGAACCCTTAGTGGTTCTCGTTCCTTCCTGCTCAGAGCATCAGCAACAACATTCGCCTTCCCTGGGTGATAACGAATTTCGCAATCGTAATCACTCAGCAACTCTAACCAGCGACGTTGCCTCATATTTAATTCCTTCTGATCAAGAATGTGTTGTAAACTTTTGTGATCAGTGAACACCGTGCACTTGGTTCCGTACAGATAGTGCCTCCAAATTTTTAGAGCGAACACTACTGCCCCAAGTTCTAAATCATGAGTCGTATATTTTTTTAATGAATTTTTAACTGGCGTGATGCATAAGAAATCACCTTTTCTCTTTGCATCAACACATCGCCCAAACCCTTCTTTGAAGCATCGCAGTATGCGATGAAATCTTCGCTTCCCTCAGGTAAGGCCAGGATTGGTGCACTGCACAACTTCTGCTTCAACAATTGAAAAGCTGCTTCTTGTTTATCGCCCCAATCAAACTTGACACCTTTCTGGGTTAGTTTGGTCATTGACTTGGCGATCTTTGAAAACCCTTCGATGAATCTTCTATAATAGCCGGCAAGGCCCAAAAATTGGCGAATCTTTGTTGGTGTTTTAGGAGACGCCCAATCTTTGATAGATTCAATCTTGGCAGGGTCAACGTGAATACCTCGACAGTCAATCACGTGACCGAGGAATTGTACTCTGGAGATCCAGAATTCACACTTGGAGAACTTGGCGTACAATTCTTCCTTTTTAAGCAATTTCAAGATCTGCCTAAGGTGTTCTTCATGCTCCTTCTTACTTTTGGAGTAGATCAAAATGTCATCGATGAAGACAATTACAAACTTGTCCAGATACGGTTTACACACCCGGTTCATAAGGTCCATGAACACGGCCGGTGCATTAGTCAAACCAAAAGACATGACTTGGAATTCATAGTGACCGTATCGAGTCCTGAATGCAGTCTTAGGAATGTCTTCTTCTTGAACCCTCAACTGGTGATACCCTGACCTCAGATCGATCTTTTAATAAGTAATCGACCCTTGCAGCTGGTCGAATAGGTCATCGATCCTTGGGAGTGGGTAGCGGTTCTTCACTGTCAGTTTTTTCAATTCCCTGTAATCGATGCACATCCGAAAAGACCCATCTTTCTTCTTTACAAGCAGAACCAAAGCTCCCCAGGGTGAGGAACTTGGTCTTATGAAGCCTTTGTCCATAAGTTCCTGCAGTTGCTCCGCTAGTTCCTTCATTTCGGATGGTGCTAATCTATATGGTGCCCGTGCTACAGGTGTAGCACCCGGTACCAAATCGATTCAAAACTCTACTTGTCGAGTGGGTGGTATACCCGGCAAGTCCTCAGGAAAGACTTCAGGAAATTCTTGAACAACTGGCACATCTTCAAGTCGTTTCTCCTTTGACTTGTCTTCGTCTTTGGTTGCGGTGATATTTGCTAAGAATACGTGACATCCCTTCGTTAAATACTCTTGAGCCTTAGTACACGAGATGATGTTTAATCGGGTCCTGTGTTTATTGCTGCTTCCGTCACCATGAACGATTAAATTTTTGTCTCCAAACAGAATACGAACGATCTTTTCCGTACAGACAATAACGGCATGGTACTTTGCCAACCAATCCATACCAATTATCACGTCAAAACTACCTAGTTCTACGGGCATTAGGTCTATGTTGAAAGGATGATTTAAGAGGTTTAACGTACAACCCCGGATAATAGTGTTTAACCCAACTATTCGCCCGTCGGCTAGTTCGACATTATAATCATGATCTAATGCAGTCGGAGTGATAACAATTCAAGAGCTAAATGCAGTAGATACAAAACTCCTATCGGCACCGGTATCAAATAAAATAGATGCATATCGGTTGTTTAGGAGAAACGTACCCGTGACGACATTGTTGTCCGGGTTTGCCCCTGCATTGCCCACGGCATACACCTTTGCCTGAGCCTTGGCATTTCCAGCCTGATTACCCCGGTTGTTGTTGTTCTTCAATTTTAGGCAATCCTTCTTGAAATGCCCTTGAGCACCACATTCAAAACAAGCCCTCTGATTAGCCCTAGTGTTGACATTTGGGGGACTCCTGCAGTCACGACCTAAATGACCAAATCGGTTTTACTTGATGCATTTGGGAGCACAAGGACCCTCATGGTGATAGTTACATTTGGAACACAGAGGTTTTAGGCCTCGATATGTCTCCTATCACCCCCTTTCCTGTGGCATATGCTCTTCTACAGTGTTTTGTCTCTTGTTTTTGGGGGGGGGGTTGCTGATTCTGGTTGTTTCCTGGCAGGTGTCATTGTCTTTCATTTTGTTGGAGCCTGACGTTCAGCCAAGTGTTTTCTTTTTGTACATGTGTTTCAGTGGACTAACTCAAATGCATACCTGCTAGTTTTTGCTTAGTCGACCATCATACAGCCTTGGATCGTGTCGGGAAGCCACCGACTATTTCTCAACTTGGTCTATTTCTCTGAAAACATTAGATCGCACATTAGTGCCTGAGTTCTTGGAACATTGGCTATTGGTCTACCACATCGTTACCCGTTACCTTCAAATTCTACATTTCAAACTCTAGTTTCCTAATTTCGCTCTGGGAGTATTTGTCTGTCATATCTTTTTCAGTGTTCCTCAAGGCATTGCATTGGCAGCTTCAGGGAAGTTGTGTCTTAACATGGGAGTTTTCACCATGTAAGTGCATTTCCTTGCAGGGTACATGTAGCAAACTTGACCATGGCATGCTTCTGCTGCTGTTGCTATGCTGTATCAAACTCCATCTTGCGAACCACTGAGTGAGGTGTCCGACAAACTCCCTCAGTGCCCTTGTGAAGTTTAAGGGTTGGCATTTTAGGAAGTACGAGTAGGTGCTTTTAACGAGCAAACCTGCAACAGGCCTTCTGACAAACGTTCCAGAAGATGGCTATCATTGCCATTTCTCGGGTTGCTTCTCGTGCTGCCAGTTGCCAGCAGCAGTACGCCTTCGTTAATCATTGCCTGAATTTGGGCATTGGTGACAGATGTAGTGGTATGAGTGTTTGTGACTGGTGTTGGTGTTGCATCTGGGTTTAACCTTGTGGTCTTTCTCTTTGGTGCCATTTTCTTGTAAATCTACTTGAAAACATTAATACCCGTTAGATTTCAAAATCATACTTGACATAACATATAAACATTAAATTAAAATGAGATCACATTCACATAGTGAAATCGTACAAATTGTTATTGATAATTAACCATAGTATAACGAATCGACATTCATTTCAATATAAATTCAATTTCATAGAATACATTAATTTCGTCCATTTAATATTAACTTAGAAAAACATACATGTTCGGTTAGATACAAGATGATTACTACACCTTAGGTTACATGACAAAAAGAAAACAACCTAAAGCCATTACTAGCGGGATTACCACGTAACACTTAGTATGCTAATACAATGGTAGATTATACTGAACTAAAGCACCTTATAGTGGGTAGCAAAACAAAACAAAAGATCTATACAGTCTGCTAGCTAGGAAAAACCCCTAATACTTAACAGGCTGCATAGCTAGCTACAACATAACCAAATCTAGGAACTGCTACCAGCCTCTCTAGGGCATCGCTGTGCCGGACCTTGTGCGGGTCCATGCTGCCTCTGTAACCTCGGACCATCTGGGTCTGTATTCCTTTACAGCTACCTCATGTCTTAGTCAACTGAACCTGTCTCTTGTGGTCTGATGCCAATAACTCTGAAATCACCCTCTGTCTCCTGTGATCTGCGGATTGTAACTCTGAAATCAATGCACTATGCGCCACTACTGTCGTACGTAATGACATAACATCTGAACATGCATAGTCGCTAGAAACCATGGATAGTCCCCATGCCTCATGAGCCATCTTAGCCTCTCTCTCTATCATTACTGCTAAACGACGATGAACATGCCTATCCCTATATAACTAGTTGACTCGGCCTCTCAGTTAAGACTGGTCATCTTGAGCATCCTCCATAATACCATACATGCTGGTAGTCTCCTCCTCAACAATGGTAGCAAGATCGGTAACCCTCTGATTGACCCCCTCTGCGGTGGTCGGTGCAATCTCATCGATGGCTCCTACCAGATCATCCCATATATCTGTAATGTCATAGTCTAACTCCCTAGATGTCGAACATCTAGGAGGGACATCAACTACATCAACAAATCCATAAAGGTCCTCCCTTGCTATGGAATAAGGGTCGTCCCTCGCTATGGTAGGTCTATCCTGCCTAGCAGCACCGGCTGCTGAACTCTTCGCGACCTCATGACTAGGGCTGGGAGAAGCAAAACATACCCTCTTCCGAAGAGGTAAACAACTCTCGAGAATCTCAATATAAGTAGGGCTATTGGGTGGTGGGGATGGTATCTGTGGTAATGGAGATGATAATGGAGTAAGTGGTGATGGTGGTGGGGTAGTTAAGGCAAGAAGTCTCTCGACCTCTTCCCTAGGAGGGATGTGATATGGTTGGTCATCAAGGATGATATCCTGGCGGTCATACGGTGGACAGGTGGGGACAGAGTCGCGGAGGCTGGGTGCTACCTCCTCCTCCTCTTCATCCCAGTCCCGTCCTCATATTCATCCTCATCATATCCCTATCAGCAGGGAGTCAGCTGGATCTCCTCGGGTTACCTCATCGTCATCCTCCGGGATCAGACTCAGGAACATATCCTGGTGAATCTGCAGTGGGTGAGGCAGCAGCAGCAGGTAGTGGCTGCTCCTTGGCCGGGAGTATCTCATCCTCCTGTGGCATGTACTCAGGGTACATCGGCTCAGGAACAAAGTCCAGTGGGGGAGGTAACTGCGGCTCCTTGGGGCCAGGTATGTTGTCCGGCGATGGTGGAACCTCTAGGCCAGGTATGTAATCAGGCGACATTGGAACCTCATAAGCAGCCATTATGTAAGCATATAGGTCCTCTGGCATAATGGGTGGTCCATCAACTACTGGTGAACCGATGTCTGAATCGTCCTCAACTAGAAAGGATACTGATGTGTATGTAAATGTAGATATGCATCAGAATTGACATGTAAATCTGAAATAAAATTAGACTTATATAAGTATGCTAATATAAGTACTCATTATTAGTATTATACATTTATACTATAAACATGTATATCAATCATGAATATCAATTAGGGCATGCCAGCTAGCCTACGACTAATGCCATCAATTAGTGTATGCTATGTACCATAAAACCCTTGTATAAATGCAATGTTTGAAAACGGTTATAGTCTAGCAAAAACATTTGACCTGGTTCTCTATAACCTTGGCTCTTGATACCAATCTGTAACACCCCCAAATTGGGTCGCAGCGGAATAAGGGTCCGGGGCGTGTTACTTCTCAGATCAACAACACAAGATAATATAAGAACGACCAAAAAGTCATTAAACAACTGTATACATTGGATGTTATAAAGTATTGTGTTTACAAAAGCCCGAAGCTTTACTTGTTTACTTGTTATTATTACAAAGATTTCCAGCCCATAACAGATACACAAAATGTAATGCGACTAAATCTTTAATGCATGACTTCATAATATAACCACCAATGTATCCTTCGCACCTCGTGCTTAATGACCTCCTGAAAAACATTGCATTTAAAAAACGTCAGCATAATGTGGTGAATTTCATAGGTTCTATGTAAATGTATATGCAGGACGCAATCAAGACTTCCCTAGTGATAATGCAACAGTATGCAGAATCACAAAATGTAACTTACGTTTTAACCTAGCTCATGACACCGAAGCTCGAACATAATTGAATACAATATATAAATATTGCCGTACATTGCCCGTGGATGATGTTCACCGTAACAATTCCGTATCCAGACATGATATATGTTCATTTCCAGTGATAGCTAGTCACCCGAATGGGGAGGTCAATCCCAAATAGATCTATCTATAATCATTCGCGCTCACATTCCAGTAATTGACAGTTCATGATTCATGGGCATAGTGGGTTATCGCTACTTAGGCAAAACGTAATCATGATAAAATGTACACTTGCGTCCAATTTGTAAAACATGCATATGTTTCTCACCCCAAAAACTTGTAATTTAATAATTGTAAAACATGGGGCTATGAACTCACCTTGAGTGAGTAAACTGATAACAAAATATCCCAAGTAAAAACGCGTCACGCTAACGCCCGAATGCAACCTAGTTAATATAGGTCGAATCAGTATTCAAGTACGTTGTCTAACAACAACTGTATATAATCCTATATAGTTATCATCGTACTATCGTTCGGGCTATCATAATTTAAGAGGTCATGACATGACGTACGAGGAGTTAGGACACTTTAAATCGTAAATCCAACAACTCGTCAATACGCCATCCGAAGAAGCCTCATTATGAATTCCTCTAGTAAATAGCACTTCGTTATCTAATAGCTATATAATCTATATAAGCTATATCACCATATATTTGTTTTAAGTGAAATCGGATAATTATAAAGTGAAAAACGTTTTATAATTACGCCTGTTTAGTAAAAATGACATATCTTTGTCGTTTTATGCTTGTTTCTGCGTTTCTTACGCCCACGCTTTAGTATTATGGACGAGTGATCTTAAAATTACTTTTTTAGGTTTTTGAGATTTGTGATGATTAGTGTTTTACTTGTTTCATAACAGCTATAAAATCGTTTTTATACTTTTAATTAACGTAAAACCCGTTTTTGTCGTATCTTATTCGTTATAGCTCCGTTTTTAGCGATTCTTTTGAACACGTTCTTGTAATTGAAAGTTTTATCATATTATTGATGTTTATAAAGTATAAGTTTCTGTGGTGAATAGTACTTTTTATAAAAATTGTTTTATAAAAGTATTAACTATCGTAAACTTGTAAATAGCGTATCTTCTTCGTTATTAATCGGTTTTTCGAGTTCTTTATGACCCCTCGATCCTTGTGACATGTAGTATTTTATAAAATCATAAAACATATATGTAAATTTCGAATTACAAACAGCCCCTAAGATATTTTTTTCCAAAATGTGTTTAAAACTTGTTTTTAGGACTTTTTAGCTTTACCACTTTGTTACAAACCCATTAGAACCCTTAATATCTTATGTCTTACATATATTAGGTCCATTAGGTCATGTTTTGTTCATGTGAGTCCAAGATAACAAGATTAACATGTTATTTTACCATTTTCACTTGTAATTCATTAAGTTAACTTTTAGAAACCCTAATTTGCACTTAAACATGTTTATACTTAAACAATATGTTAAAACACTTATACATCCCTTTTAACATCATATTAGCATCCATGTGATATGTAAATAAGTTCACAAAACATTAATCATAAGTAAATATTCATTTTACATATTCAAAAGTACCCTAAATGGTGATGATATTAAGCTAAATATAACATATGAACACATAAAATCTTAGTTATGAAAAGATTAAGCTTTATATATAACCTTGTGTGGATGAGTAGAGATAAGAATAACAATCACACCCTTGTGATTAAACCTCTTGGCTTGAAAAATTAGGATGAAACCCTAATTTTTACCAAAAACCCTAATCTTGCAATATCTTGTTAAAACCCTTTCAAAGCTTAACCAACCCTTCAATTCTTCTTAGAATACCTTAAGTATGATGTGTGTATGCTTGTATAATGATAGAAAATCAAGCAATGGATTGTATATTATTGAGGTTTTGAGCCGTGGGTTGTAGAGAGGAACAAGGAAGAGATTTTTGATTTCTTTGTAATGAAATGGAAAGTATGAGCTTTTCTATCACAAGTGCACCCTTATTTATACTACTAGGAAGATATTTTAGTGTCTAGTTAATGTATGCAAGGTGGCAAAACTTCTTGAAGAAGATTGGATGACATGAGAATAAGATAGGCTTATTTAGAGCTTATCTTGGTCTAGTCATGGTTCAAGTTGCATGCTAGATCTTTTAGGAAGATATTTGTGAAGTTCTTGGTCTCATCTTGGCTTATCCTAGTCATAATACACGAAATATATGTATATGTATAAGCTAGATATGTATTTGATCATTTATATAATGTATACTGTTTATATAAAAGTATTCATGTAGTTATATAGACTTAGAAAAATGTATAACTTGTACATTGTAAGTGATGATTTGAATTCCTTTATGATGAATATGTGTAAAGTGATAAATACTTGAAGTTTTAAATCAACTTTAAGTATTGGGTATAATTTTGGGTATTTGATGAAGCGTAGATAAGCTAACGTGCTTCCGGGAAGGCCTAAACGTATTTTATCGCGAAACGTAAACACTTAACGTAACCAATAAAAATAAAATGTGCAATGATAATAATTATCCTCTAAATAATCATATAACACTTGCTTGATGTAAACATTTAATTTTTTAATGCCCGTTTACATTGTATGATCATTTTTAGTTTACGCGATTTAGCTTAACGATTACGATTTAAAAGCAAACGCGTAAAACCCTAAAAATAATTAGTGGATTACATAATGTCGTAAGATGACCTAAAACACGAGGTGTTATAGTCTTCCCCCGTTAAATGAGCCTTATCCTCAAGGCTTATCACACGGCACTTGACGATGGTGCACTCTTGGTGAAGAGGTGTGGATATTTCTTCCTGAATTTGATCATTCACTTCCCATGTAAACTCAGGACCCTGGCCTAGAGTTCCTATCAAACCGTGTACCAATTTAGGACACGGCTTCGCCTCAATTGCTGATTCGCAATCCATGATTTCTATTGGCTCTTCACAAAATGAAGCTTGTCATCACTTGGAGTCCTTCAAACGGAAGACTAAAGGTCGTCAGGAATAACATTCTTCAAGTTGGATACATGGAAACATATTTGTGGACCCTTACTCAGCTCTTGAGGAAAGCTAAAGCTGTATGCACGGTCTAACCTTTTTCAACACTTTGAAAGGTCCGACATATCTGGGGTTTAACTTACCCCGTTTGCCAAAACGTACAACCCCTTTCCAAGGGGAAACCTTAAGCATAACTTTATCTCCAACTTGAAACTCCATCGGTTTACGCTTTAAATTAGCGTAGCTCTTTTGTCGATCGCGAGCGGTTTGAATCCTTTGTTTAATCTGGATGATCCTCTCCATTGTTTCTTGCACTAATTCTGGACCAGTGAGTTGAACTTGTCCAACTCGGCCCAAACACACGGATATGTTGAACGACCTATTAAACCATAAAGTGCTTCAAACGGTGCAGCCTTAATGCTAGCATGATAACTGTTATTGTATGAAAACTCGACTAATGGCAAATGTTTAACCCAACCATTTCCAAAGTCGATTACGCAAGCACGTAGCATATCCTCAAGAGTTTGGATGGTTCTCTCACTTTGTCCGTCGGTTTGCGGATGATATGCAGTACTCATATCCAAACTTGTACCCAAAGCCTTCTGAAGTGACCTCCAGAAATTTGATGCGAACCGAGGGTCACGATCACAGATAATTGAAACAGGTATTCCATGCTTCGTGACTACCTCCTTTAGGTACATTCTTGCCAGTTTATCCATAGGATCCGTTTCCCTCATTGGCATAAAAATGGCAGACTTTGTAAGTCGGTCAACGATCACCCAAATAGTGTCATAACCTTGTGATGACTTAGGAAGCTTCGTGACAAAATCCATCGTGATGTTGTCCCACTTCCATTGAGGTATTTCGGGTTGCACTAACAAACCCGATGGTCTCTGATGTTCGGCCTTAACCTTAGCACAGGTCAAACATTTGCTAACATAGGTGGCGATGTTGGCTTTCATATTGGGCCACCAGTATAGTTTCTTCATATCCTGGTACATCTTGTCAGAACCCGGATGAATAGAGTATTTAGACTTGTGGGACTCGTGCATGATCACAGTCCTTAAGTCGCCATAACATGGTAACCAACTCCTGCCATTTAAGCACATAGTTCCATCCGCACGTGGTTCCAACTTTTCCGTTCTAAGTTTCTCCGGATCTTTTGAATTCTCAACCAATATACCCCCAACATCCTCCTTCTTGATGTTCTCCGGCTTTCGTGCTTCAGTCTGAGCTCTCAAGATTTGTTTAGGAAGATCCAAGCCAATAGTCATCACTA
The DNA here is from genome assembly GCA_026074375.1 of Tanacetum coccineum. Taxonomy (NCBI): domain Eukaryota; kingdom Viridiplantae; phylum Streptophyta; class Magnoliopsida; order Asterales; family Asteraceae; genus Tanacetum; species Tanacetum coccineum. The sequence continues at coordinate 29,642 of BQNB010036464.1, read as the reverse complement.
AGGCCCGAACCCTTAGTGGTTCTCGTTCCTTCCTGCTCAGAGCATCAGCAACAACATTCGCCTTCCCTGGGTGATAACGAATTTCGCAATCGTAATCACTCAGCAACTCTAACCAGCGATGTTGCCTCATATTTAATTCCTTCTGATCAAGAATGTGTTGTAAACTTTTGTGATCAGTGAACACCGTGCACTTGGTTCCGTACAGATAGTGCCTCTAAATTTTTAGAGCGAACACTACTGCCCCAAGTTCTAAATCATGAGTCGTATAGTAGTTCTTTCATGTATTTTTAACTGGCGTGCAATGCTAATAAATCACTTTTTCTTGCATCAACAACAGCGCCCCAAACCCTTCTTTGAAGCATCGCAGTATGCGATGAAATCTTCGCTTCCCTCAGGTAAGGCCAGGATTGGTGCACTGCACAGCTTATGGCTTGAACAGTTGAAAGCTGCTTCTTGTTGATCGCACCAATCAAATTGACACCGTTCTGGGTTAGTTTGGTCATGGTCTTGGCGATCTTTGAAAACCCTTCGATGAATCTTCTATAATAGCCGGCAAGGCCCAAAAATTGGCGAATCTCTGTTGGGGTTTTTGGAGACGCCCAATCTTTGATAGATTCAATCTTGGTAGGGTCACGTGAATACCTCGACAGTCAATCACGATGACCGAGGAATTGTACCCTGGAGATCCAGAATTCACACTTGGAGAACTCTTGGCATTACAATTCTTTCCGTCTTAAGCAATTTCAAGATCTGCCTAAGGTGTTCTTCATGTTCCTTCTTACTTTTGGAGTAGATAAAATGGTCATCAGATGAAGACAATTACAAACTTGTCCTAGATACGGTTTACACATCCGGTTCATAAGGTCCGTTGAACTACGCCGGTGCATTAGTCAAACCCAAAAGACATGATTGAAATTCATAGTGACCTCGTCATAGAGTCCTGATGTAGTCAGGGGTGTCATTCTTCTCGAACCCTCAAACTGGTGAATACCCCTGACCTCAGATCGATTCTTGGAATAAATACTCGACCCTTGAAGCTGGGTCGAATAGATCATCGATCTTTGGGACGTGGGTAGCGGTTCTTCACTGTCAGTTGTTTCAATTCCCTGTAATCGATGCACATATGGAAAGACCCATCTTCTTCTTTACAACAGACTAGAGGCTCCCAAGGCGAGGACTTGGGTCTTATGAAGCCTTGTCCGTAAGTTTTCTTTGCAGTTGCTCTGCTAGTTCCTTTCATTTCGAACGGGTGATAATCTATATGGTACACCGTGCTACAGGTGTAGCACCCGGGTTACTAAATCGATTCAACTCACTTGTTGGGTGGGTGGTAATACCCCGGCAAGTCCTCGGAAAAGACTTCAGGAATTCTTAAACAACTGGCACATCTTCAAGTCGTTATCCTTGACTTGTCTTCGTCTTTTGGTTTTGCGGTGATATTTGCTAAGAATACGGTGACATCCCTTCGTTTTAATACTCTTGAGCTGAAGTACACGAAGATGATGTTTAATCGGTGGTTTCCCGTATTTATTGCTGTTCCGTCTCCCACGAACGAATTAAAATTTCGTCTCCAAAAGGAATACGAATGGTCTTTTCGCGCACAGACATAACGGCATGGTACTTTGCCACCAATCCATACCTAATTATCACATCAAAAACTACCTAGTTCTACGGGGCTCTAGGTCTATGTTGAAAAAGGATGTTTTAAGAGGTTTAACGTACAACCCCGGATAATAGTGTTTTAAACCCAACCTTTCGCCCAGTCGGCTAGTTCGACATTTATTAATCATGTTCTAATGAGTCGGTGTGATTCATTCGAGAGCTAAATGCAGTAGAGTAGATACAAAAACTTCTTCGGCACCAGTTTCAAAAATAAAAATGATGCATATCCGGTTGTTTAGGAGAAAACGCCCATACCGTGATGACGCATTGTTTGTTCGGGTTGCCCCTGCATTTGCCCACGGCATTACCACCTTTGCCTGAGCATTGCATTTCCAGCCCTGATTACAACGCGTTGTTGTTGTTCTTCTATTTTGGGCAATCCTTCTTGAAATGCCCCTGAGCACCACATTCAAAACAGCCTTCTGACCCTCTGATTAGCCCCAGTGTTGACATTTAGGGGATTCTTGCAGTCACGACCTAAATGACCAAATCGGTTGCACTTGTGGCATTTGGGAGCACAAGGACCCTCATGGTGATAGTTACATTTGGAACACAGAGGTTTAGGCCCTCCGTATGGTCTCCTGTCACCATTTCCTGTGGCATAAGCTCTTCCAGTGTTTTGTCTCTTGTTTGGTTGCTGATTCTGGTTGTTCCTGGCGGTGTCATCAAACTTTCTTTTGTTGTCAGCCTGACGTTCAGCCCAAGTGTTGATCTTTTTGTCCATGAGTTCAGTGGCGAACTCAATGGCATCCTGCATAGTTTTTGGCTTAGTCGCCATCACACTGCCATGGATCGTGTCGGGCAAGCCACCGACATATTTCTCAACTTGGTCTATTTCTTCGTCGTCTAGAGAGATGTATAAATCTTCGTCTAGAGGAATGTATAAATCGCCGTCTAACCTAGGTATAAATTGCCGTCTATTTGTTAAATCCGTATAAAACGCCGTCTAAAAAACTTTGATTTTGCAACACCTATGATTATGACATTTATACTATACAAACACTTTGATAATGCATATATGAGCTTATCCTAGCAATTATAACAAGAATCAACCACAAAATGTTCATTTAGAGGCAATAACGAGTGTGTTCATACTTGTTCGAGTCATAATCACAAAAATATGCATACAAGACTTGGAAATTCTCATTGATAAGCATTCAAGAAAGTATATTAACACAAACTAAGCACAAACCCAGCACATTTAACAAGTATTTCCCAGAAACCCAAATATTTTTACTAAAGAATCATTCAAAACCCATTTGAACGTTCGACCTATGAAATTCTGCTACAGACGAGTAATCTATATCCCCTAAACATCAAAACCCAGCAATCAATTTTGCGTTTATAAAACTTTTAATTTTCACAAACCCTAACACGATTTCTAGGGAATTCGAGCAAAATACTGAGTTATAGCCTAATTCCTTTTGAACATAAGATGTTTATGATGTGGGGAACAAGATTGTAGTTTACCTTGAAGCTTGAAAAGGTCTGAGATACGAGTTCTAGAGGGTGACAATTTTTAAGTGTGGGTGAGGAGGGAAAGTATTTGAGTGTGTGTGTTTACTGTGACAAGAAAGAGTGAGGGAAGGGGTGTCTGTGTTAAAAGTTTCACTTTTTGACATAAATGCCCCCTTAACTCTTAGATCCTTTCTATTTTCCTTATAAAGTAATCTTAAGGCATATCTAGATTCACTAATGGCACACTAAGTCCCTATAGTTTATACTATAATGCTTAGATACTTAATTTTTGTTATTTAATCCCTGAAGGCATAAACACATAACATTTAAGGCATAAATAAACTAAACTTAATTAGCTCTCCTTTAATTGTAAACTAGTTATTATTTAAAACCTTTTCCATTTAATCACTTGATGACTTTGAAGAAGAAATTTGACATCCCCCCCCCCTCAAACAAGGACCCGTTTTCTATTTAAAGAGTTATAGTCATTGTTTGAGTGGTCAAATGCCTTAAAAAAATCATTTTCTGATGAATTACTGAGATGATTATTTTATTTTTGAAAATTAACACCATGAAAAATAAGATTTCTTACTTGGACACATGAGCGCACTGACGCGTACACTCATAGATAATAGAAAGCGCGGATTATGTTGCAAAGTAAACACAAGCCTTTGCATGGTCATAAAGTAGACCATGCCCAAGAATGAATTCCCGTTGAGAGGTCAAGTGTCCTTTATGAAATACTTGCCTTTAAGATGATGACCGGGTTGCTATCCAAAATAATAGCAAGCCGTTTTTGGCATGTTTTGAAAGCTTTTGAACTTCTGCTCGAACTTCATTTACAGCCTCGTATCATTATTGAATGACATTTCTAAGGTCGTAAATGTTATCGGTTTTCAAAAGACATGCCAGAGATACATAGATTTTTTATATTTTTCTGATTTTTTAATTATAAATTTTGTTTTTAAAAAATTTATATTAAAATAAAATATTTTTGCTTTTTTATGTTTTCTTATGTAGATATAATACAGGATATGAGTTACCACCATCACTCGTCTGTTTCCTCTGCCAGACGCTTTAACATTTCTGGAGACATGCTTCTTATACCAAGATTTTTGATCAAGAAGTTGAATCTTTCTCTAGGCAAGGGTTTGGTGAAGATGTCAGCCAGTTGGTATTCAGTCCGGACAAAGTATAGATCTACGATTGCATCCATAGGATTTGATCACAACACCCAGATAAAGCAATATATTTAGCCTTTGTACTCGAGATGGCAATGTACTTTTGCTTCTTTGAAGACCAGCTAACAAGTTTGTCACCTAAGAATTGAGCACTTCCTGATGTACTGCGTCTAGTGTCCTGACACCCCGTGTGATCTGCATCTGCATATGCTGTCATAGACATACCGGTATCCTTCGAGTACCAGAGACCCATGTTAATGGTTTCCTTTAGGTATCGAAAGATCCGCTTAACTGCATTTAAGTGCTTTTTAGTAGGCTTTGCCTGATACCGGGCACATAAGCAGACTGCATAAATAAGGCCAGGTCTACTGGATGTCAGATACATAAAGGAGCCAATCATGCCATGGTAAAGTATAGCATCAACTAGAATCCCCTGTAGATCTTCATCTAGTTTACTCTTTTCTACCATAGGTGTGTCTACAGAATCACTAGTTAGCATACCATATTTTTTAACAATTTCAGAAGCATATTTAGATTGGTTTATAAAGATGCCTCTGGGACTTTGAAAAATTTGTAATCCTAAAAAGAATGACATCTGCCCCATCATTGACATCTTGAACTTAATGGTCATCTGATTAGTAAACTCATTACACATGGCAGTATTAGTGGATGCAAATATTATATCTTCAACATAAATTTGTACAAGTAATAAGTCGTTCCCATCTTTCCGTGTGAAGAGTGTTGGATCAAATGCACCTTTGGAGAAATGTTGTGAGATTAGGAAGCTTAACAGCATGTCGTACCATGCATGTGGTGCTTGTTTGATACCGTAGAGGGCCTTATTTAGCTTGTACACATGCGATGGGTTGTCCTGATCAACAAATCCTTCTGGTTGTGAAACATAGACCTCTTCTTTGAGCTCGCCATTTTAGAAAACCGTTTTGACGTCCATTTGGTAGATCGTCATATTCTTATGAGTGGCATTTGCTATAAAGATGCGGATGGCCTCTATTCTAGCAACCGATGTAAATTATTCCTTGAAATTGATTCCCTTTTCTTGTCTGAATACTTGAGCAACTAGTCTAGCCTTATTCTTTAGTACCCTGCCAAATTCATTCGTCTTGACCTTATCAATCTACTTTAGTTTTATAAAAAAGCACTTTATCTGGACACGGCAACAATTCCCAAACTTCTAGCCTTTGAAATTCATGAATTTCTTCTTGCATTGCATCAATCCATGATGGTTCAGTCATTGTTTGTTTGAAGTTCTTAGGTTCTACCGAAGTCAGGAAGGCATCAAAATAACACCACATAGCGTCAGTTTGGAGTTGCCTTCTCGTAGAGATAGAGCGAGAAGGATCGTCGATCATGTTTGCTATAGGATGATTCTTAGTCCATTTACCAAGGTGTTTAAATGAAGTGTGGGTTTGTCTCACATTCGATGATGACCCTTGAGAAGGTGATTCTTCGTGAGGAGATTCATTAAGTGGATCATCACAAAAGATTGGTGTTTTTGGTGATTCTTCAAAACCTTGAGAAATGTTTGGAGATTGTTCTTGTTCTTGTGTTGATGGAGTACTTGATGATGGAGCATCCTGGTCAATGGAAGTTGACACAGGAGAATCAGCTAAAACCACAGCTCTTAGAGCAATAGCTTCTTGAACTGGAGAAACAACAATTGATGGAGGAGTGAAGTATTCATCGAACATTGATTGAAACAAGTGATCCCAATCATCTCTTGGTGGTAGAATAGAAGGTTGTTGAGAAACAGGGTTTGGAACGAGTCCTGAACTGGATGTTGTTGGAGTCATATAATGAAGACCGAGTCCTGAACTGAATTGTTCATAAGCCATAGTTGTCAGCTCATTGAATGTCACATGAATTGTTTCAATAAGTTTTTGGGTTCTTTTGTTGTAGATTCTGAATGCTTTCTTTACGGGCGCGTAACCAACAAAAATACCAATGGCAGCTTTTGCATTTAACCCCAGGTCGTCATTGTCATTGGTAGGATAACATAGTGCACCAAAGACATGAAAGAATGATAAATCCGGTTTCTTATCTTGCATAAGCTCATATAGAGTTTTGTTTTATCGACGGCGGATTATTGAACGGTTTTGGGTGTAACAGGCTGTGTTGATTGCTTCGGCCCATAAAAATAATAGAGCTTTAGAAAATATTAACATTGTATGAGCAGCTTCTATAAGAGTTTGGTTTCTCCTTTCGACAACGCCGTTCTGTTGAGGAGTGCGGGCAACATAAAAGAATATAGATTATCTAATCTTACACACAAAAGGATGAAGAACTAGAGAGACAAAGAAAAATGAACAAAAATTAGATTAAGAAAAGTGAACAACCAACCTTCTCCAAGGCATGGAGAGGGGTATAAATACTTAGTCTATGGTCGGCCATGATATTCTTGATGGGCTTACCATGGGCCTTGGGCCTTACTAGCTTACTTAAGTTCTAACAATTATACTATGAGCCCATCATACAGTAATTATGGAAGTGACCAATACTTTCGTATTCCTAACAATTTTCAATCTTATGTCCATAGGAAGCCTCACGAGGGTATCTGGACATAGGAAAGTTGAACATGAATTGACGACTTAATCGGGAAGATAGTAACTTCTAGTTCACTTTTACCGTGTTGTCTGCTTTGAGACGCTCCGGTAATGAGAACGGCTAGTGCAGCTGCGAAACCCTGTCAAGGAGATTCTTTAGAATTCTACCTGATCACAGGCAGTATTTATACTGATTAACGGGGAACCGTGGTTGTTACAACCATATTCGACGAAGTGACAAAGCCACTTTCATCCATATATGTTGTTTATCACTAACCCATTCATGCAGATTTTCTGACGGTGGCAGCAGTTACTCAATGACAAGTCAAAGTCAAAACCACATGCTCATACTCGACCGACATATGTAAAGACATCATGAAAGCTCAAGTACATGTTTCAAGACTTCCGCTACTCTGATACCGTACGTATTTCTTAAAGTGACGAAGTATTAAAGTAATACCACACGTCCTCTATAAAGTGACGAAGTGTTAAAGTTAAAGAATTTCAAGAAAGATGGTTACACACGCTTTCAACATCAAGAAAAGTATGAGCATGTCGGTCCAGAAGTCACAAGATCACAAAAAGGCAAAGATTACAAGATGGCGAAAAGAGATTATGCTTGGTTGATGATCTCAAGAAGCTCAAGATCACATATAAGTCAAGATAAAGATACAAGCTAAAGCCTAAAAGTCTAAAGTTTACTACATCAAGATTTACAAGATAAAGATCAAGATAACAAGACTACAAGCTAAAGATTGAAGACATTCATAGAATGTAGAGCTTAAGTTTTTGTAAATTAGAGTGACCTCCCTTAGGGGGAGATTGTTAGAAATTGAGAAAAGACTCGGTCAGTTCCAAAAGTGTAATAGTATATCTCGTAGCGTAATATTTGGAAACTTACCAAGCTAACCGGGTCAACATAAGTCACCCTTATGTTGACTGGCCATAGTGATGGTATAAATACCCCTCTGCATACCTTGGAGAGGGTTGGTTATTCATTTGGTTATTCACATAATACATTTTCCTTTTCCTTTCTCTCTCTAAGTGATACAACCCACTTTCTCTCTCTAAACTTTCTTTCTTGTCAATTGTTAAGTGATTAGATACATCTACAATCTTCACCTGAAAATGGATACTCTCAAGTGTCAACATTACGTTGGTGAGCTCATAGGTTTAATCATTAAACAAATTAAAGAAAAGCTGTGAACATATAAATAAAAGTTAGACAATCATATGGTTAATAGCATGCACCATGTATCTCAAACCATAACATACCAAATCATATCACAAAGTAGGTAGGCGTTACCTCCGATCCAACATCACAAAAATAAGCTAGCATTGTATCCACGTATTCATCAATAATAAGAGTTATCACGTTTGGCTAGAATGGCACAAGCAACTCATGTATCCATGTATCTCATATGTATCATGTAAACTTGCACACATAATTATACCACAGGAATAACTATATAACCATGTCCAAAATAAAATCAATTCAAAATCATTTAATCACGTCATGAAAAAACATTTAAAAACCATTTTGTATCCATTTCCACCCCCAAGAAAACATTTAAAAAGGGGCTACGAGAAACTCACATAAGTAGCATAGCAAAATAATTTGAAAACAATTTTACATCCATTTTCACCCCAAGAAAACATTTAAAAAGGGGCTACGAGAAACTCACCTCAAGCTTCACAAATGCACGGTAATAATCCAAGCAATAATCTACACAACATATTTAACGGGTACACATGAACAAGGCTTTACAGCCCTATGCATGTAACCTTCTAATTGATGGATATTAATGTCTAAATACATTTATAAGTATCCCATCATGATTTCTACACGCTATCTAAGCTCTATATATGTTTTAAACTAGTGTTCACATATTTAGTTTTTTGTAGAATTTTGAAGTCACTTTATGAATTTTTATAAAATACCAATAGACCTCTTTGGACTCCTAAATTCAGATGACATTATCTTCAATGAGTTATGAAGCTACTGTAATTTTCCCAACCAATGAAAATAAGTTTAACTATTTTTAGAAAAATCAACAGCACAAACTGATTAGATTCAGATCTGATCTTTACACCAAAACATTTGACTTGACCAGACCCATTTAGACACTTGAGAAAAATTTAAGAAAATTACAGGGGTTCCTAGACATCATGAACTTACTCCAGTAGCAATTTCATCAATTATAAAAATGTTTTAACATGGCTTTTGACCTTACAAACACAACCAAAAATTTGACCTAAAAACTCAGATTCGACAATAAATCTTGTAAAAATATTTTGACTGACCTCCACTCACTTTAATTCACGAAACCACCGGGGTTAGAAAGTAGACTCTCTGTAGTTAATTTTGGGCTCAAAAAAATTAATAAAACCTATCCGTATGACCGAGTTATGACACTTACAAATTGACCTAAAAATCTGCCAAGTTTTAATTCCGAATTTAACAACAATTTAACCCCACCAAACACATCCATACACTATTAATTACACCCTAATTGATTATTAATGATCATATTAACATGTTTTTTGAATTTTTATGAAACCCTAATTCCACCAAATAAAAAGTTACAACTAATTGAATTAAAAGAAAAGATTAAAAAGGGTTATATGAAAAACCTTTTATCTTGAAAGCACAAAATTTTGAACCCTAAATTTTCTTGAAAATCTTTAATGGCCTTGTTTCTTGTTGGAAGTCGACACAAAAAGGAGGAGAGGGAGAGAAAAACTGATTTAGGGTTTGACAATAAAATCTATTTATAATGGATTCTTAAGGTATTAGTTTCCTAATCAAACTTGGATTTCATCCCTTCTTTTCCTCTCTATGCTGACCCAACAAACACCCTTAATTATATTTTTTTATTTTTATTTTTTTATTATTCTCGGCCCACTTATATACATATTTATTTTATATTTTTTTAAACTAAATTACATATTTACTTGAAAACCTTTAAATACTTACACATAAATTCTAACTAGTAAATATTTATCTACCTATAATTTTCCTCAAATATTTCTATTACCCATTATATAATTAAATCATTGAATCCAACCTTATTTAAAAAGATTAAATCGAAATTAACAATGCTTACTTTCATAAATTACTTCCAAATGCTACGATTAACGAAATTACCAACGAATGACTATCTCAAAAATATCATTTCCAACGAAATGAAATGACTAAATATCTAAATTGAAACTTCTCACATATCAATTGCAACTCATATACCTTATCACACAATATTAAATGCACTAATTTAATTTTGCACACTAAATCAAATCACATAACACCTAGTTAGATTAACAATATTGGTTAAACTAACCTGGTTTGATCACGGGTGTCACAGTATCCCCTACTTAGGGAAATTTCATCCTAAAATTTAATCATTCCTACTGTTAAGAATTTTGCTTACCTATATAAGGGTACAATTAGCACCATAATAGCCACAAGTGTAGAGAATTACCCCAATTACATGAACCTCGCCCATCCTTGAGGAAACCCCTCAAAAACCTTAAGTTGTGTGACAACTTGATTCATAACCTAATCTCGCAACTCATCAAACAAGAACTGTCTTGAAATTAAATTATGAGTTGTTACAAAGCTCAACGTTTTTGAGAAATCGGCTCGACTTTGGGTTTACTCAAAATTTAACTTCAACCAACCCACATAAAAGCATCTAAGGGTGCATTAAGGTCCGTAAATAAATTTATGTATCGAAATTGACCTTCCAACGAGTCTGCTAAGACTGTTAGGATGTATCAACGTAGCCTTCCATTGGCACATGCAACTTTGCATCCGCCAAACACTTTTTTTAATTTGACACATGAAACGTATCATGTACACTACTTAATTATTGGGGCAATCTTAATCGATAGGCTACAGGACCGATCCTTTCAATAATCTCAAATGGTCCTACATACCTTGGTGCTAACTTTCCTTTCTTTCCAAAACGCACTACACCTTTCCAAGGTGACACTTTCAATAACACTTGATCACCAACTTCAAACTCTAATGGCTTACGCCTATTGTCAGCATAGCTCTTTTGACAATCTCTAGCCGCCTTGAGCCTTTCCTTAATCAGTACCACTTTATCAGTTGTCTCTTGTACAAATTCTGGTCCAATCAACCTACTTTTTCTAACATCAACCCAAAGAATAGGTGACCTACATTTCCTCCTATATAATGCCTCAAATGGAGCACATCGAATACTCAAATGATAACTACTGTTATAGGAAAACTCAGCTAAAGGTAAGTGAGTATCCCAACTACCTCCAAAATCAATCACACATGCTCTCAGCATATCTTCCAAAGTCTGAATGGTACGCTTGCTTTGTCCATCCGTTTGAGGATGATAAGCCATACTTATATCTATTCGTGTTCCCAATACTTTCTGCAACGTCTGCCAAAACCTCTAAGTAAATCTTCCATCACGATCTGAGATGATTAACACAGGCACTCCATGCATTGCTACTATCTCATCGATATAAAGTATTGCCAATCTTTCCATCTTATAATCATCTCGTATTGCCAAAAAATGGGTTGACTTAGTCAGCCTATCGACTATTACCCAAATCATATCATACCTACTACTAGATCTTGGCAACCTTGTAATAAAGTCCATAGTTATTCTATCCCATTTCCACTCAGGCATCTCTGGCTGTTGTAACAAACCCGAAGGTCTTTGATGTTTCAACCTTCATCTTTGAACAAGTCAGATAATTGCAAACATAGGTAGCAATATCCTTCTTCATACATGGCCACCATACATATCTCTAAGGTCATAGTCCGTCTTATCCGCTCCCGAATGTACCGTGTACCTTAATGCATGAGCCTTGTCTATAATGAATGTCCTTACACTTTCTACCAATTGAACAAAAATTTGATCCATAAACTATAAACCACCATCTTCCTTCTTTTCCATTTGTTGATCGAGATCATGCAACATTTCTGCTAACGCATTCTCTGCCTAGGATGTCTCACTCTAAGCAACCAATATCTTGTTCTTAACACTTGACTGAATAGTCATGGCCATTGCGCATACTCGTCTTGGTTTCACTCTCTCCTTCCTATTTAATGCATCAGACACAACATTCGCCTTTCTTGGATGGTAACAAATCTCACAGTCGTAGTCACTAAACAACTCAATCTATCTTCTTTGGCGCATATTTAATTACTTCTGGTCAAATATATGTTGTAGACTCTTGTGATCCATGTACATAACACTTTTCGTCCTGTATAAATAATGTCTCCAAATCTTAAGTGCAAAAACCACCGCACCCAACTCTAAATCGTGAGTGGTATAGTTCTTCTCATGAATCTTCAGTTGACGAGATGCATATGCAATTACAATGCCTCTTTGCATCAATACACAACCAATCCTTGATTTGACGTGTCGTAGTAAACCATAAAATCTTTTGGTCCCTCAGGTAATGACAATATTGGTGCATTACATAAATTGTCCTTCAATGTCTGAAGAGCCTCTTCTTGTTCTGTTCCCCACTCGTACTTTTGGTTCTTCTATGTCAGTGAAGTAATGGGTTTGGCAATCTTAGAAAAATTCACGATGAAGTGCCGGTAGTAACCTGCCAATCCCAGAAATGATCGTATCTTAGATGGCGTCTTAGGTACTTTCCAATTTTTCATTGCTTCTATCTTACTAGAGTCTACATGAATATCATTGATGTTAACTACGTGTCTGAGAAAACGTACTTCTTTTAGCCAGAATTCACACTTAGAAAACTTGGCAAACAACTTCTCCTTCTTCAGGAGCTCTAGAACTAACTTCAAGTGTACCTCGTGATCCTCCTTAGACTTTGAGTAGATCAAGATATCATCTATAAACACAATGACAAACTTGTCTAAATACGGCTTGCACACTCGGTTCATTAAGTCCATGAAAATCGTTGGAGCGTTAGTTAACCCAAAAGGCATAACCGTAAACTCAAAATGTCCATATCGTGTCCTAAATGCCGTCTTTGGAATATCTTCTTCATGCATTCTCAACTGATGACAGCCAGATCAAAGATCTATCTTAGAGAAATAGTATGAGCCTTAAAATTGGTCGAACAAGTCGTCGATCCTGGGGGGATTCTTAGTGGTCAGCTTATCCAACTCTCGATAGTGTACGCACATTTGAAATGAATCGTCCTTCTTCTTGAACAACACAGGTGCTCCCCACGGAGAATGGCTTGGTCGAATAAAACGTATATCAACGAGTTCTAAGGGTTACGAACTATCGAATAGGGTAGCAAACGAATATCGAATCAAAGGCTAGAAAACATATAAGGGATTTCACATATGCAAATAGATGCGGATCAAATGTCATAAGAATCCTTAAAAGAAAGGATATAACATCTATACCGATAGGAAACGCAAACAAAATAATCAACAGAGCGTACCAAGTCAAAAGGAACACATATCGAATAATGATACGTATCAAGATTGATAAATGAGAAAGATAAAATTCTTATACTAATAATCGAATTTACTTGGAAGAACAAACTAAATACTGTTTTCATAAAAATCATTTTAAAACAATAAAGAAAGTCGTTTTAAATTAAAAAAATCAAAGTTTGAAATTCTAAAAAGCTAGAAAAAGGTGAAGTGAAAATGGGCTGTCACAAAGACTGCTTGGTTTTTCAAACTTTTGTAGAGTCAAAGAGCAAAATGCAGGCTTAAAAATAAGCTGTAAGATAAACTTTAAAATGAAACCAAGTTAAAACAGATTGGGTTCAACACCCAATGAACTTATGCTCAAAATTTAAAAGGCTAAAAACAATTTTTATTAACTAAAAATGAAAAGTGAAAAGGGCAGTTTTAGACTTAGAAAAATACTTACCAGTTTTGACAGAATGTTGACAAATTCAAAAAAAACTAAAAGATACTTGACTACTCTATTTAGACACTAAAAGGGACACAAAAGCAAGACTCAAAAACAGGTTTTAAAAGCTAATTCAAAAAAGAGCTTATGAAACTGTTTTGTCAAGACAGTTTCAAAGACTTCTTTGGAAAAACTTAAAAGCTAACTCAAATACTTAAAATCTTTAAAGAAATGATTTAAAACAACTTAAGGAGGCTTGTTAAAGCTTTCCAAATGACCCAAACCAGTTTTTTACTCAATCTGACCCACTTTGGGTCTTGACCCAAACACCCTCTTAAGATTTTAAAACAACTTTTAAGCTGAAAAAACACTAGATTTAAGCAATAATTGAAAGAGAAATAAAAAGCAATTACAAATAAGTAATAAGCAGTAAGAAAAACACAAGGATGAGCACTAGAATAAGCAATTTAAATATAAGCAGTAACAAGCAATATAAAGGCAGTTTAAGCAATAAATTCAAACAAACAACAAATAAACCATAAACTAAGACAAGTAAGCATGAATGGACATCCCCCAAACCCCATAATATGCAACAAAAAGTCAAGCAATAAGCAAAACAATAAGCTGATGAACAGTAACAAATAAGCAAAAAATACAAAAAGTAACTTACAACTGGGGGTGGGGGAGGGGTTTGGGGGTCCTATGCTTATGGCTATGAAATAAGCTTTCAAAAGCTTATAAACAAACCCTATAGCCTCCCATGAGGCACTAAACCCAAGGACATCCCTTATAAACCTTGCTCCAATGCTTTCTTCTTTTTTTTTATTTTTTATGATTTTTTGAGGTTTTTACAGAAAATGAAAACAAGCTTTAATATAGGCTTTTAAGGACTTAATAGCTTATAAAAGAGCTTATATAACGGTATTTAAAGACAATGAAAGTAAATAGCAAGTATTTAAAGAAAGCTTAAAATGACAATAAGTAAAATGCAAGTATTTAAATGACTGAAATTTAAATGACAATTAAATTAAAATGCAATATATTAAAATGGTACAAACTTTGGTTTACAAGCTTTTGACTCTTAACACAAAAATTCGACACTCTAAAATAAACTAACTATGCCTATTTATACTAAAGTCTTGAGGTCTTCTTGTGCTTCTTCATAGAGAGAGCTTCAACTAGTGTGCTTGTTATGTGAGAGGGAAGTCAAAGTCCATCTTCCATTCATCTTTGCTTGGAGCCTAATCTCAAATCGTGTCCCTTAATTCTTTGTCATTTTTCATCAACCAATGGGTATGAGGTGGATTGCCAGCATGTACATGAGCCCATGTGGGGTGGGGTAAGGGTTTGAGAGTGATGGTTTTGGCTGGTGCTATAGTAAACGAGGGATTGAGACAGGGATGGTTAAACAGTGGGTTTTGGCGGGTAATGGTTTTGAGTTAACAGGGAAAAAGGTTTTGGGAAATGGCACAAATGGTCCCTCAAAGTATTATATGGTTTCATTACATTGAAAGTCATTGTGGTGGTTTAAATTTTAAGAACTTGGCAGAATAGGTCCTTCTATTTGTATGGAGTCATTACATGCATGGTCCTAGTGATGTAAACAACCGTTAATGAAGAAGGGTTGGGCTGTTATATATTTAACAGATAAGGGTATTTGGGCCTAGTTTTATTTATTTGGGTCGTAAAGGGCATTGGGCTTTTTAAGCCTTTTGGGCTTTTATATCTTCATGTAATGTGTAAATGGGCTGACCCGGCCCATTAGATGGGTACGGGTGGGCCCATTTAACATTTCTTCATTTTCGGCTTTCACTTTGACTGTTAATTTTTTGCGGGGTTGACTTTGACTTTGACTTTTGTTGACTTTGGCTTTGATTTGACTTTGTCTTTTCACGCTCTTCCATTCCATGCTTGGTTTTGTCATTTTTGGCTTCGTTTTTCGTCCTTTTGTCGGATATCCGTTTCCTGCACAATATGAATGAAAACATACAAATATAAGGTATTTTTGGGTACATTTTTGGTCCTTTAAGTCCGATTTTAATGGAAAAGGGTATGTGTATTTAAGCACATACCAGTTTTACTCTCTCTTTCCTACTTAATGCATCAACCACAACATTCGTCTTTCCTGGATGGTAGCGAATCTCATAGTCGTAGTCACTAAACAACTCAATCCATCTTCTTTGGCGCATTTTTAACTACTTCTGGTCAAATATATGCTGTAGACTCTTGTGATCTATGTAGATAACACTTTTCGTCCCGTATAAATAATGTATCCAAATCTTAAGTGAAAAAACCACCGCACCCAACTCTAAATCATGAGTGGTATAGTTCTTCTCATGAATCTTTAGTTGACGAGATGCATATACAATTACAATGCCTCTTTGCATCAATACACAACCAATCCTTGATTTGACGCGTTGTAGTAAACCATAAAATCTTCTAGTCTATTAGGTAATGACAATATTGGCGCATTACACAAATTGTCCTTTAATGTCTGAAGAGCCTCTTCTTGGCAATCTTAGAAAAATTCACGATGAAACGCCGGTAGTAACCTGCCAATCCCAGAAATGATCGTATCTTAGATGGCGTCTTAGGTACTTTCCAATTTTTCATTGCTTCTATCTTACTAGAGTCCACATGAATATCATTGTTGTTAACTACGTGTCTGAGAAAACGTACTTCTTCTAGCTAGAATTCACACTTGGAAAACTTGGAAAACAACTTCTCCTTCTTCAGCAGCTCCAGAACTAACTTCAAGTGTACCTCGTGATCCTCCTTAGACTTCGAGTAGATCAATATATCATCTATAAACACAATGAAAAACTTGTCTAAATATGGCTTGCACACCCAGTTCATTAAGTTCATGAAAACCGTTGGTGCATTGGTTACCCAAAAGGCATAACCGTAAACTCAAAGTGTCCATATCACGTCCTAAATGCCATCTTTGGATTATCTTCTTCATGCATTCTCAGCTGATGACAACCAGATCAAAGATCTATCTTAGAGAAATAGTACAAGCCTTGCAATTGGTCGAACAAGTCATCGATCCTAGGGGGATTCTTAGTGGTCAGCTTATCCAACTCTCGATAGTCTATGCACATTTGAAATGAACCGTCCCTCTTCTTGAACAATACAGGTGCTCCCCACGGAGAGTGACTTGGTCGAATAAAACATATATCAACGAGTTCTAAGGGTTATGAACTATCGAATAGGCTAGAAAACATATCGAATCAAAGGCTAGAAAACATATAAGGGATTTCACATATGCAAATAGATGCGGATCAAATGTCATAAGAATCCTTAAAAGAAAGGATATAACATCTATACCGATAGGAAACGCAAACAAAATAATCAACAGAGCGTACCAAGTCAAAAGGAACACATATCGAATAATGATACGTATCAAGATTGATAAATGAGAAAGATAAAATTCTTATACTAATAATCGAATTTACTTGGAAGAACAAACTAAATACTGTTTTCATAAAAATCATTTTAAAACAATAAAGAAAGTCGTTTTAAATTAAAAAAAAATCATTTTAAATATAAAAATCATCTTAAATATAATCTTTTATAAAATTCAATTTCAACATGGTTGTCATAAAAATCCAGAGACAGTTATTTAACGGTGTATCGCATCTTACCATTATGAATTATTTTAAACCTACTTTTCATAATAAAAATAAAATTTACCAAGCATATAGAAAAAATTTTCATATCTTATTTGTATAGATCATTTTAAACATAGTCTTGACAGTCAACTGGTATCACATCGTTTCATAAAAATCATTGTAAACATAGTTTCTTAAAATAAAAAGACATTTACATAAAAGTGGTGTCATAATGCATTCATAAAATTATTTCAAGAATAGTTTTCCCCAAACACCATCAAGATATACTTCAAAAGATTTTCATAATTCGATATTAATATAAAATATCTTACTCAAACACAGAACATCGTAATACCAAAAGGGATTGCAAAATACCGTAAGGACTCTAACACAAATCTATGATTTGGAGGCGAAAGAGAATACAAGGAACCATATAGTCAGAATAAAAGTCAAAGACATTACGAACTAAATATAGAACGTAAGGACTCATCCGTAATAATGATCAAAAGAACAAACACAGAGAAGCATCGGTACTAACATATTACAAACATGTTACGAAAACCAAGGATGTAAAAAAAGAAGGGAGTAAACATCCGCACTAATATGTTATGAACAATTAGTGCTTGAAGAAAAATTAGATATTTATACCAGTAATCAACCCACGGAAAGAACCAATGAAACGTACGAATATCCAAAGAAACTGATTCGAACAACCAATATATATCAAGACGCTGAATGGGAAAGATAGATCATCCGTACTGACATGGTACGAACAATGAATGCTAAAATGAGGGTTATATATCCGAACGAATAATCGAGCAGACGAACAAACTCAATAATCAAAATAGTAGTACTAAGAGGTATCCGAGATATTCTTAATCATTAGGCAGAAAGGAAACTTGCTGACTACGCAACTAAGTCTAACATAATCCACATTAGTTAAAAGAAGAATTCCCTAACTATACCACTATCCTTATCATGAACGCACATATCACAACATCTTACACTATGACTTTACCAACAAACACCGATCAATGCAATCATGGTCACAAGTCAACGTGTGTGATGCCTTTATAATTATGTTGGCCACCCATAATTATAATTGCATCCTTTCACATGTATACTTACATCTAATGTAACAATCCGTATTTTCAGGTCATTTTATTACGTCATTTATTTTACTATTTATTTTTAGTCTCGTACGCGTTTGCTTTTAATTTTAATCATTAAGTTAAATCGCGTAAGCTAAAAATTATCATTCAATGTAAACGGGCATCAAACAAATTAAAGTTTACGTCAAGCAAGTGTTAGATAATTATTTGGAGGATAATTATTAACTTTGCACATTTTATTTTTATTGATTACGTAAAGTGTTTATGTTTCGCGATAAAATACATTTAGGCATTCACGAAACCACCAAAACTTTTCTACGCTTCAACAAATACCCAGTATTATACCCAATGCTCAAAGTTTTATAAAAGTTCACCTATGTTATTTATCATAGCCAAATTTTACATACAAGGACCCAACTAGAAAACAAATGCTATAAATTTACACTTCAACACTTAAAACTATACATTAAAACTACAAAGTAACACTAGAAAATTTCCACAAAATATCAAGACTCATCTTAGTCCCCTCCCTCCCCTAATTTTCGTGTATAATTGCTCACATATGGGACATAGAGCACACAATTAACCAACTAGGACTTGTACAAAACACTAGCATTTATCACCTTAGTACATGACTAGTTATCTTGACCAAAAGACTTCCATGTTTTGCTCATCTTGTCTTAGACTTTCTATAAGTAATCTTGACTAGCTTATGTAGTATATAAAGGCTTGTAACTAGAAAGATAAAACACACAACTCATTTCACTAGAAAAAACTTCACTCATTTCTCCCTTTTGCTCCTCCTAGGCCACGGCATACATACAAACCCCATACACAATCCATACAATTTTATTTATCACATATTCAAGTATTCTAATATCATATCTAAGGTATCATAAGGTGTATTAAAGGCTTGGTGTAGCATTTTTAAAGGTTTAATCAAGAAGGTTTAAGATTAGGGTTTTCATTAGAATTTAGGGTTTATAGTCTTGGAAGCTTGGGTTTTGATACTAAGTTGGGGTTTAGATCTTGTTACTTTTCATCCTACTTCATTTTAAGGTTATTTAAAAACCACACTCTTTACATTTGTGATTTTATGTGTATATAATGTTTATATAGTAAATCATCATCTAGGAAACTTATTAACATGTAAAATGGATTTTTACTTTTGATCATGGTATGATATACTTTTTCATATGCTATGTTGATGTTAAAAACATGTTGGAATGGGAAATATAAGTATTATACAAGTGTTGGTTACTCTATAAAAATTATATGTAAACTAGTTGCTTAAAACTCTACTTATTAAGTTATAAGTAAAAGTGAGGTGAGAACTTGTAATCATGGACATTACTTGGACAAATGATAGACTAAAGAACCTAACATAATGTGATATAATGTGTTGCAGAGGACTTGTAACAAAGTTACTAAATTAAAAACTTATAAAAACAAGTTTTAAACACATTTTAACAAAAATATCAAAACTTTCTGTTTTAATCACGAAAATAAGATACTTATTATATATTTTCATAAAATACTACATTTCATGACGATCGTAGGCATATAGAGAACTCGAAAATCCGATCTATAATGAAGAAAATACGCCATTTGCAAGTTTTACGATAATAAAAGCTTTTATAAAAACAATTTTATAAAAACTTATTATTTTCCAATTCTGATAAAAATATATAATTATTTTTCATAAAAAGTACATATTTTTAGGATTCCAAAACATTAAGAATCATAATTATTTGATCAATAACGAAGGAGTTATGGATTTTTCATGTTTACGATAATCAATACTTTTATAAAAATAATTTTATAAAAACAAGTTACTGTTCATCTCAGATACTTTTTGAAAAATATCATACTTTGATAGAACTTTTAATTACAAAGACGTGCTCAAAATAATCACTAAAATCATAGTTAAAACGAATAAGATATGACTTTTACGAGGTTTACGCTAATTAAATTTATAAAAGTGCATGAACAGTAAAAAGTATTGTTCATTAGAAGACTTAAAATACTAAAATGTAATATTTTGATAAAATCTTCTTAATACGAAAGCGTGGACGTAAAGAACGTACGAAACGGGATTAAAACGAGAAAATTACGCCATTTTTACTAAAGTGATATTTATAAACATTTTTAACTTTATAAATATTATTTCACTAATACAATTAGATGGTGATGTAAATATATATAATTATATACGGTATTAGTTATTCAAAGTACTTAGCACTCATACGACCTATAATTAATTAGGTTGCATTCGGACATTTTCGTGGTGCATTTTCATTTTGTGATTTACCTTGTTGATTCATTCACTCGAGGTGAGTTTATAGCCCCACTTTCACTTGTTTTACAATTACTTTACAAATCTCGAGGGAGAATCCATGCTTGTTACAACTTGTTTACATATATCTTTAACAATCTCTTTTACATACCCTTAGACATACTTGATACATACTTGATTTCGTAACTTGGTTACAAACTCGTTACATACTCATTACAAACTCGTTACAACTTTGTTATACACTCATTCGCATAACTCACGGTGAGATACAATACTTGTTTTTACTTAAGGATGCAACAACTATACTTTACTCTTATGATTACGGATTAGCTTAAGTTGCATGAACTGTAAATTACTCGAAGGGTAAGCGCGAATGTTATAAAATAGATCTATTCAGGATTGACAATCCCCGTATGGGTGATTAGCTATCACTGGATAAACGAACGTTATACCATGTTGGAGCACGACTGGATTAGTGTCTACGGGGCCAACAACTACATACTCATAAACTCTTACTGTGCCTTGAATAAAGTGGCATACATATAAGTCTACGTCACAGTCTCATGAACTTAGGGGTGAAACCGAAATCACACATGGTGACTATTGAATTGGATACAATGGTCAAGTATACTTTACAAACGCTTTGTTCCAACTATACCCAACTTTTTGTGACTATCGTATGGGATACAATAGTCATACACATCTTTGCTTTCAACATCTATGCATATATTTTTGGTGACTATGATAACGATTGAAGTGGTCATATACTATTTACAAATCTTTGATCCAACATTTATACTTATAAAAACCTATGAACTCACCAACTTTATGTTGACACTTTTAAGCATGTTTTTCTCAGATGAATTAGATGCTTGATATACATGATGTGCATTGGAGTCTAGACTATACAAGATTACATACATGGGTTTTTACAAACAAATCTCGTTGCATTACTGTCTAGATTTTATTGTGATGTAAATATGGGACAAGTGCTATAACAAGTTCAATTTAAATTAAATCAATGAGATTACTTTTCAAACGACTCGTTTAGAGGTCGTTCTCTCATAACTTGTTCAATGTACTTATGAAGTAACGCTCCCAGACATAATTCCGCTGCGACCCAATTTGGGGGTGTTACAAATTGGTATCAAGAGTCAAGGTTATAGAGAACCAGGTCAAATGTTTTGCTTATACTATAACCGTTTTTAAAAACATTGCATCATACAAAAGTTTTTAACGGGACATAAACCCCCCCCCAATTACCACCCCTAAATAGTTTGCTTAGTTTCTGGTCATAAACTAAGATGCTTAATGATTAATATACGTGTTTATATTTTTGTAACGACAATATAACTACTGGTCTTAATAAATATACTTATTTATACTTATATAAGTTTAATTTTGCTTGTTACAACAGTCATGTCGCATTTATGATTTTATGAAATCTGACGTGTGTTGTATTTTCTTGTGATTTTGAAGAAAATGGCACCAAAGAAAAGAACCACGAGGGCATCACCAGCCACAACAACCACCACCACACCGGTCACCAATGCCCAGCTGAAGGCATTGATCGACCAAGGCGTTGCCGATGCATTGGCAGCACGTGACGCTGACAAAAGCATGAATGGCGATGACAGTCATAATTTAGGAACGGGTGTAAGGAGACAAGCTCCTCTTGCTCGTGAGTGCACGTACCCAGATTTCATGAAATGCAAACCCCTATATTTTAAGGGTACTGAAGGAGTTGTCGAGTTGACTCAGTGGTTTGAAAGAATGGAAACTGTGTTTCGTATAAGCAACTACACTGTGGAAAACCAAATCAAGTTTGTCACTTGTACTCTTCTTGGAAGTGCTTTAACGTAGTGGAACGCCCACGTTAGGACTGTTGGTCACGATGTTGCGTATGCAATGACCTAGACAAACCTGAAAAAGATGATGACCGACAAGTACTGCCCAAGGGGCGAGATTAAGAAGCTTGAGGTTGAGATGTGGAACCTGGAGGTTAAGGGTACCGATGTGGTAGGCTATAACCAACATTTTCAGGAACTGGCATTGATGTGTGCTAAGATGTTTCTTGAAGAGTCGGATAAGATCGAGAAATATGTCAGTGGTTTGCCCGACATGATTCACGGAAGTGTAATGGCATCTAAGCCTAAGACAATGCAAGATGCAATTTAATCTGCAACTGAACTAATGGACAAAAAGATCAGCATTCTTGCTGAACGTCAAGCTAAGAATAATAGGAAACTCGATAACAACAACCAAGCTCAACAACAACCTCCCAAGAAGCAAGGTGTGGCTATAGCTTATACCGCTGGGTCTGGTGAAAGGAAGGAGTATGCTAGAACTCTACCGTTGTGCAACAAGTGCAAGTTTCATCACAATGGCCAGTGCACTGTAAAGTGCACAAACTGCAACAGAGTTGGTCACTTGACCCAAGACTGTAAGAGTCATGCTGCTACTAATAATCAAAGAAACCTCACTTGCTATAAATGTGAGAATCAAGGGCATTACAGGAGTGATTGCCCGGAGTTATAGAACCAAAACCATGGAAACCAAGCTGGAGGTACTGGAGCACAGGGAATGGTGCATGCCTTAGGAGGTAGAGAAACCAATCAAGACCCTAACAACATCGAAGATGAGATCGAAGCTTAAAAGAGAAAGTTGTCTCACTTTGCCTAGTGAACCCTAAGTTGGAACTATCTTAGACTTTATCTCCTTAGGAGTTCTCGTTGTATTTCTCTTAAATTTCCGTTGTACTGAATGATTTCAAGCATCTATCAAATTAACGTATTATGAAAACGTCAATTCTACTTTAACTCTCTATATTTTTTTACAAATCACTCCCACAATTATTATGAAATTATAACACAATTTTGATGAAAATGAGCATCACATTGTTAGTCCTCAATTATATATGGCCTAATCACCTATGTATAATTCAGGAAGAACCATGCCCATGCTGAGAGTAATCACCTTAAAACTTCTTGTCAAGAAACAACTTTCTATTCATATCAAGTTTTGTATGCGTATTCATAAAACGTATTTATCACTAGGAACCAAACTAATAATCATAATAACTAAGTAAACTCTTACACCACCTGACTATATAAAGTCGACATCATTTTATACAAAATTCTATTTCCAAAAGTCAAGACGCATCCCTATTCACCCTAGGACGATCCACTAACAAGTTTACTCGCCATTAAGGAATATACCAATTCACCATTTTTAACATCTACGTAGTACCATAGAGCTTAGTAGTTACGACACCACCATAGGTATAAATTTGTTATCACCCTAAGAAAGATGTTATAACTGACGCGTTAAGCCGAAGGGAACGAATAAACCCACTAGAAGTCGAGCCTTGGTAGCAACAATAAATATTAAACCAACGTCACTAATCTTGAATGCTCATGTTAAATCAATTTAAAAGGGAATGCAAACGAGTTACTAGGCAGGGTAACAAAATATTCAAAAGACATAAATAAAAATAACAAATAGATTTGTTGCCACAACATCCGTTTATTATCTTAGAAATAAGATTACATAAGAACATAAAGGAAATACTAGTTTTATTACAACCCTCCCCTAGCAATAATATCTATTTCTTCCGAAGTAGATCCACGCCAATAGCTAGGACGATGATCGGCGCGAGAATCGCGAGAATAAAGGCGAGATACTGAAAATATTCTTCGTATGGGACGTAGGCAAGATAAATGCCGAGTGCTACCGCGCTCGCCATCGCCAAGAGTGTAATGAAATGCAACATTTTTGAGGATTGGATAAGATAAAATTTAAGTGAAAGATTTAGTGTTGTATGGAGAAATGGAGGATAAAAATTTGGTATTTAAAAGGAGAGGGTGACCGTTGGTCACTGTTCAGTGACCGTTGGAGTCACTATTCATGACCGTTGGGGTCACTGTTCAATTATAAAAATAAAAAAAAATATTACCCACACCTCTTCATTAACACCATTCCGGAAGGCAACTCAAACTGAATTTTGGGACAAAATTCTTTTAACAGGAGGAGACTGTAACAATCTGTATTTTCATGTCATTTTACGACGTCATTTATTTTACTATTTATTTTTAGTCTCGTACGCGTTTGCTTTTAATTTTAATCATTAAGTTAAATCGCGTAAGCTAAAAATTATCATTCAACGTAAACGAGCATCAAACAAATTAAATTTTACGTCAAGCAAGTGTTAGATAATTATTTGGAGGATAATTATTAACTTTGCACATTTTATTTTTATTGATTACGTAAAGTGTTTACGTTTCGCGATAAAATACATTTAGGCATTCACGGAACCACTAAAACTTTTCTACGCTTCAACAAATACTCATTATTATACCCAATGCTCAAAGTTTTATAAAAATTCACCTATGTTATTTATCATAACCAAATCTTACATACAAGGACCCAACTAGAAAACAAATGCTATAAATTTACACTTCTACACTTAAAACTACAAAGTAACACTAGAAAATTTCCACAAAATATCAAGACTCATCTTAGTCCCCTCCCTCCCCTAATTTTCGTGTATAATTGCTCACCTAGGGGACATAGAGCACACAATTAACCAACAAGGACTTATACAAAACACTAGCATTTATCACCTTAGTACATGACTAGTTATCTTAACCAAAAGACTTCCATGTTTTGCTCATCTTGTCTTAGACTTTTTATAAGTAATCTTGACTAGCTTATGTAGTATATAAAGGCTTGTAACTAGAAAGATAAAACACACAACTCATTTCACTAGAAAAACTTCACTTATTTCTCCCTTTTACTCCTCCTAGGCCACGGCATACATACAAACCCCATACACAATCCATATAATTTTATTTACCACATGATCAAGTATTCTAACATCATATATAAGGTATCCTAAGGTGTATTGAAGGCTTGGTTTAGCATTTACAAGGGTTTAATCAAGAAGGTTTAAGATTAGGGTTTCTTGGATAATTAGGGTTTTCTAGACTTAGAAGCTTGGGTTGTGAATCTAAACTAGGATTTAGATCATGTTACTCTTCATCATAATTCATCATAAGGTCATTTAAAAACCCTACACTCTTTACATTTGCGATTTCATGTGTATATTATGTTTATATAGTGAATAACCATCTAGGATATATATTAACATGTAAAATGGATTTTTTTTACTTTTGATCATGGTTTGATATACTTTGTCACATGTTATATTAATGTTAAGATCATGTTGTAATGGAAGAATAAGAATTATACAAGTATGGGTTACTTTATCGAAGTATATATAAACTAGTTGTTTAAAAAGTCTACTTATTAAGTTTATAAGTAAAAAAAATATGAGGACTTGTTATCATGAAAAATACTTGGACAATTTATGGACTAAAGGACCTAAAGTACATGGTACTTGTAGTATAAGTGTTGTAGAGGACTTGTAACAAAGTTACCAAATTAAAAACTTATAAAAACAAGTTTTAAACTTATTTTAACAAAAATATCAAAACCTACTGTTTTTAATTCGAAAATAAGGTATTTATTTTATATTTTTATAAAATACTACATGTCATGACGATCGTAGGCATATAGAGAACTCGAAAATCCGAGCTATAACGAAGAAGATACGCCATTTGCAAGTTTTACGATAATAAAAGCTTTTATAAAAACTTATTATTTTCCAATTCTGATAAAAATATATAATTATTTTTCATAGAAAGTACATATTTTTAGGATTCCAAAACATTAAGAATCATAATTATTTGATCAATAACGAAGGAGTTATGGATTTTTCATGTTTACGATAATAAATACTTTTATAAAAATAATTTTATAAAAACAAATTACTGTTCACATCAGAAACTTTTTGGAAAATATGTTAGTTAGATAGAACTTTTAATTACGAAGACGTGCTCGAAAGAATCGCTAAAATCGGAGTTAAAACGAATAAGATATGACTTTAAAAAATAATTTTATAAAGTGCATGAACAGTAAAAGTCACTGTTCATCAGAGGGTTAAAAATATTAAAAGGTAATATTTTGACATATCTTTTTAATACGAAAGCGTGGACATAAAGAACGTATAAAACGGACTTAAAACGAGAAAGATACGCACTATTTTATACTTGTGCACTATTTCCTGACGTGAATAATGTTGGTCAGTTTTTAATAAAAAAATTTGCGAAAAATTTAGAATCACTTATATAATATTTATACATGTTTTAAACTTTATAAATATTATTTTACAAAGGCGATTGAACTATTTATACGATTATACGAGTATAATTTCATGGTTATTATTTATCAAAAGCGATTTTAATATTATTTCACAAATACAATTAGATAGTGGTGTAGTTATATAGAATTATATATGGTATTAGTTATTCAAAGTACTTAGTACTCATACGACCTATAATTAATTAGGTTGCATTCAGACGTTTACGTGACGCCTTTTCATTCCGTGATTTACTTTGTTAATTCATTTACTCAAGGTGAGTTTATTGCCCCTCTTTCACTTATTTTACAATTACTTTATAAATATCGGGGGAGAATCCATGCTTGTTACAACTTGTTTACATATTCCTGTACAATCTCTTTTGCACACTCTTATACATGCTTGATAGATACTTGATTTTGTAACTTGGTTACAAGCTCATTTACATACTCGTTACAAACTCGTTACAACTTTGTTATACACTCATTTTTGTATCTCACGGTGAGATACAATACTTGTTTTTACTTATGGACACAACAACTATACTTTACTCTTATGATTACAGATTAGCTTAAGTTCCATGAACTGTAAATTACTCGAAGGGTAAGCGCGAATGTTATAAAATAGATCTATTCGGGATTGAAAATCCCCGTTCGGGTGATTAGCTATCATTGGACAAACGAACGTTATACCATGTCGGAGCACGACTGGATTGGTGTCTACAGGGTCAACAACTACATACTCATGAACTCTTACTGTGCCTTGAATAAAGTGGCATTCATATAAGTCTATGTCGCAGTTTCATGAACTTAGGGGTGCAATCGAAATCACACATGGTGACTATTGTATTGGATACAATGATCATGCATACTTTACAAACGCTAATTCCCAGGTATAATCAATTTTTTGTAACTATCATATGGGATAAAATAGTCATACACATCTTTGATTTCAACATTCATGCATACATTTTGGTGACTATTATAATGATTGAAATGGTCATATACTCTTTACAAATCTTTGATCCAACATTTACATTTACAAAAATCTATGAACTCACCAACTTTATGTTGACACTTTTAAGCATGTTTTTCTCAGGTGAAATAGATGCTTGACTTACTTGATGCACATTGGAGTCTATACGTTACAAGATTTCATTCATGGATTTCTACAAACAAATCTTGTTGTATTATTTCAGTCTTACATTATTGATGCAAAATTTGGGACAAATGTTACAACAATTCATATTTTAAGAAAATCAGTGAGATTACTTTTCAAACGAATCATTTAGAGGTCGTTCTCTCATATCTTATGATGTTGTATTATGAAGTAATGCTTGGTATGTACTTAAATACACATACCTTTTACCTTTAAAAACGAGCTAAAATAACCAAAAACGGACTTAAAATGCCAAATATATGCTTGTTTTGCTAATTGTATTGTGCAGGAACGGATAACTAAGAAAAGGATGAAAAACAAAGCCAAAACGACAAAACCGGACTCGGAATGGAAAAGACTGTGAAAGACAAAGCCAAATCAAAGCCGAAAAGTCAATCAAGTCAAAAAGTCAATAGAAAAGTCAACTGGTCAAAGTCAAAGTCAACCCAAGTCAACCTCGAGGCCAAAAGTCAAAGAAATATAAGTTTAGGGACTGAAATTGTAAATCCCTAAACTTATATATAAAGAAGAAAAGAGGAAAAAAAGAAGAGAAGGGCTAAACTGCCATTTGAGCAAAGTTATACTCCAAGGGCTTATTCTGTCAAACCCTATAACTTTTATACACCAAGGACGTGGGGTGCAACTAGTTATATAACTCTTGGGGACTTGTTTTGCCAAGTCCCCAAAGTTATATAACTACAAGGACCAACTGTGTAATGAGACAATAAACCTTGAGGGGCCATTTTTGCCAAATCCACAAACACACACTCTGTTATACAGCCTCAAACAGCTTTTCCCGCCTCTTTTTCCCTCTCAAACACACTCACGGGTTGTTGTACCCGTTTTTAGGTCGAAGGTGATTGCTCCAGTAAGCTAGGAAATGGCGAGATAGCCATAATTTCAGGAACCTGGGTGTCTTGGACTCTGAGGACATTACGAGTGCTAGAGAGTGCACTTACCCAAACTTCATGAAATGCCAACCCCTAAATTTCAAAAGGAGGATACGACTAGGCGTTGTCGTGTTGACTTAGTGTTTGAAAGGAATGAAAAATGTGTTCGTAATAAGCATCTTACATGTGGAAGACCAAATCAAGTTTGCCACTTGTACTCTTCTTGGAAGTGCTTTAATGGTGGAACTCCCACGTTAAGACTATTACTCATGAAGTTGCATATGCAATGACATGGAAAACATTGAAAAAGATGATGATTGATAAGTACTGCCCAAGGGGCAAGATTAAGAAGCTTGAGATTGAGATGTGGAATCTAAAGGTTAAAGGTACTGATGTGGTAGGCTATAACCAATGTTTTCAGGAGTTGTCACTAATGTGTTCAAGGATGTTCCCTGAAGAATTAAATGAAATTGATAAGTATGTCAGTGGTTTGACCGACATGATCTATGGCATTATGATGGCATCTAAGCCTAAGACAATGCAAGATGCAATTGAATTTGAAACTGAACTGATGGATAAAAAGATCAGCACTCTTGCTGAACGACATGCTGAGAACAAGAGGAAACTTAATAACAACAACCAAGCTCAACAACAACCTCCCAAGAAGCAAGGTATGGC
>BQNB010036463.1:0-50116 GCA_026074375.1 Tanacetum coccineum | reverse complement strand
TTTAACCAAATTTTCCATTGCAGTCGTTCCTTCTTCCATACTAGATCATATTTCATTACCCAAATCCAAAATCAGCTTACCATAATATTCATCCTTTGCTTTTCCTTTCTTTTCTACCAATGCATGAGCAGTCTGGCGACCACATAGTCGCCTAGGAAGAGAAGTCATCCGACCAAAAAGAGAGTTAATGTCCCTCCTCATGAGACCAGGCAACAGACCATCACTGTCCTCTCGAAGGAAAGGGCCAATAGATGACTCACCTACCTCATGAACACTAGCAGGAACAGTCTCATCCTTGGACTCAACCATGTCATCAACCTCAGGCACATCCTTAAGCTCTGACTCAGAAGCATGTGGCGGAGGGTTAAGAGGATCTACCTCTTCATAAGGATATGTCAACTCTAGCTCATTGTCATCTTCCTCTATGTCAACTTCCATATCATCTTCTTCTTCTTAAGGTTCTTCTTCTTCCTTAAATTCTTCATCTTCTGGGTCCTTATCTTCATCTACTAAGATAGGCTCGGGAACAACAAGAACATCATCGTGTTGTTTCGGCTCAACAACGGGTAAATCATCCACATGATCAGGAGGAATTACGTTCACCATGATAATCTAGAAATATCATATGACACTTATTCAATAGCATTTCCATAAGAATATTATTATTCAAAATAATAGTTTGCATAAATACACAACAACAAAAATTCACAATTTGTGACCTTCTTGTTCGGTATATATCTCAAATATACTCCAAACATATATAATAATAATTATTATATAGCCACATGACATTCTATACATGCATAAATGTAAATAACAATCTATGCATATAACACATGCATAAATAAACCGATACATAACAATTTATGCATACAACACATGCATAAATATATACCAATACGAAACAATTTATGCATACAACACACGCATAAATATACCAATTCAAAACCATTTATGCATACAACACATACATAAGTATACCGATACATAACAATTTATGCATACAACACATGATAAATATATACCTTCCCTTTCTATAAGTAACCAATGGCAACGAGGGGTCTTGGCGTGCGTTAGAAGCGTTATAGTTTAGGTATTCAAAAAGACTTAACCTAGTTCTCTATAACCTTAGGCTCTTGATACCACTATGTAACACCCCCAACTTTGGATTGCACAGCAAAAATAGCAATTGGGTGTTACTAAATAGCACAAAACACCAAGATAATAGGAAACGACCTAAATAAGACGTTTTACAAACATGTGTTCCATTATTAATCCAAGAATATGCATATAGGTCCCCACAGGATCGCAACCATAACCATTACAACATTTGAAAAACTATTGTTTCAAATTAAAAGACATTGTTTTAAAAAAACACATTAAGATATTGTTTATGAAAGACCAGGAACACATAAGCAGTATTTCCCCAAAATCAACACACGCACGACACCTCCACGCCATTGTTGCCTTCATCCTTGGTTACCTGGGATAAAACATGTTTAAAACGTCAACATAATTGTTGAGTGAAATTCATCGAGTTTAAAATAATCCATAAGAGATAATCTTTGAACACATAATCAGTTCTCGGGAAAACATTGTGATGAATACAATATATAACATCTCTTTTCTTTCACACATTAAGCTCATGACACCGAACGTTAACAAGCATATATCTTTTCATATGTCAATTTGCCCCAAAATAAGGTATTATTGTCATAAACCTACTACTTCTAAATACAAAACATCCATTTGATAGGGTGTTCACAAGGATTCATACCCTAGATGGGGTTGTCAAACCCAATAGATCTATTTAATGTATTAGCTTTCACCTCGCAAGGCGATTAACGGTTCATGAAATAAGGGACTTCGACAATAGCTACTCATGTGGAAACAATCTCATAATCTGGTCCAGCATACCATAAAATCATATGTGTTTGATTTTATAATACAAACATGTATCCCCCTCGCGGGTTTATTAAACATTTAAAATAGTTCAAAAGCAAGGCTATGTACTCGACTTAAGCAAAAGATTCCAATTCAATCAAATCAACAAGCGCAAACAACCTCACGTCTCAACCGCGACCTATATAATATATATATATTGCGGTACGTAACTAAAAGTATAATAACGCATATAATGCATACTTGCATCTATATACATCAGTATTACGTATATACAATCATATACTACAATCTCCAAATGCGACGCAAAACATTTCACTTTAACGCACTAACAATATCACATCATTTTCCATAAAGTTTCTATTTTTAGAAAGTTGCCCAAAGTAAGGATAATATAATCCGAACTTCATATTTCATCATCAATTAACTAGCATTACAAACAAATTGCTCATTACAAACCAAATACAAAAGTATACACAAGTTTGACTTTCAAAAGTCAAACTTTGTAGTTGATTTTTACACTAAAAATAACCAAACTTGACTTGGCCGTAAAACGTTCGTTATTAAGACTTACGTGACGATCCACCTAGTGAAATGTAGTTAAAGGCGAACACTATCACTTTTCATTATCAAAAATAACTACGAGGCCATCAAACTTTCTGGTCAAACTTGGTCAACTCAAAATCCATTAAAACGACATTTTTGACATAAACCGACTATCAAAACATGCTTAACTATCCTATTTAAGCATACTAAAACCATCAAACTTTGATTAATAAACAAATACGCTTTCAATGATTTCTCACACTTGAACATCTAGCAATAACCATATAATACACAATATAATCAAATTAATCAAC
The DNA here is from genome assembly GCA_026074375.1 of Tanacetum coccineum. NCBI lineage: Eukaryota > Viridiplantae > Streptophyta > Magnoliopsida > Asterales > Asteraceae > Tanacetum > Tanacetum coccineum. The sequence goes on along the minus strand of BQNB010036463.1, from coordinate 47,354 downwards.
ACTAAGACATAAATATAAGATCACAATGCTATAACAAAAACCAAGTATGGTCCCTCTTATTACTTGAAATAGGACGAAACCCAAAACACCCAAACAAAACCTTTTTCAACACAACCAATTGCTCACAACACTAAACTAGTAATTATAAACACCCCTGATACACGAATTCTTCAAGAACAAACTGAAAATCTAACTTCTCCAAAACTTAATGAATGTAGCATTTTAATAGTAGGATTTGTAAGCCTTGATACGAGGATTAATAATATGTAAACAAATTTTAATGCTTGTCGAAATTCAACCAAAAAATGGTGGTGGTTTGTTTGGCCGGTCGTACAAAAGAGAGGAGGATGAAGAGAGTGAAATTTTTGTAAAGTGTTATTATGTATGTGTATGACTTCCTTTTATAGGAAAAGAGTTTGAGGTTTTAACACTTTTAGTCCCTCCAACCTTTAAGTCCTTCAAAACTAGTACAAAGCGTTTTCTTTTTATTTTAAAATTAGCCAAAGACTTGGGTCACACCACGTTAGTAAATACTTTAAATCTATCCCACCAATTTTACTTTTAGATGTTTAATAAAACGTTAAATCATGTAAAACACGGCCTTCAAATACATTTTTTACAAAAACTCAGGGAAATGCCATAAAATACAAAAATAACACAATCACGCTCTTTGAGCAACAATATGAATTTTTCTGACTTTCTCAGGCGCTAAAAAAATAGAAACTCAAACACGGCTTGAAATTACCCAATAAATGGAAATTTTCATCAAACCTTATATAGCATACACGACTATAATCAATTATGTATAAAAATAATTATCATAGCTCGGGATAAACGTTGACCTGAAACTCGGGTTGTTACAAATTTTTGGTCAACTAACACAAAGAGATGTTGGATTAAACTAATGATACAAAATTACCTAACGTGCATTTAAGGTGGTCAAACAAACTATGTACAAAGACATTTAGTGAAATGTTCCTTTCGAAAATTAATGACGAACAAACATTATTATGACTCAAAATTTGTGATTAGCAAAACCTAGGAAAATGATTAACTCGCAAAACCTTTTTAAGATAGTGGTTTAAAATATTTAAGTAATTACTTACCGAGTCATTTAGCCACCCTTTCCTATTAACACCTTTGGGCCCTAAACATTGCCAAAATTTATCGACGACTTTAAAGCCAGTACCTTAAGGAAAATAATAACCCGACTTCTAGGCTTAATTGAAGAAATCTAAAACTTCTTTGGAAACGTGTATTCTTGTCTAGGTCGGTTTGGAATCTCTTGTAAGATCCTAGAAAAGAATTAGGGGATGTTTGGTTAAGATAAAGGAATGGAAAAAGGAATGATAATGGTAATGCAAAGGAATGCAATGACTATTATCATTGTATTAGTGTTGCTTAGTTATATGTAACAACCCGAGTTTTAGGGCAATACTTACCTCAAGCCATGATAATTATTTTTACTATATAGTTGGATATAGTTAATACATTTTTGTCGGTTTGGTGAAAGTTTCCATTTATTGGGTAATTACGACCAGTGTTTCAATTTTCTCTATTCGTTTAAGCATCTGAGAGGGTTTGAAACTTTTATAATTAGCTCCGAGAGTGTGATTATTTTATTTTTGTATTTTATGGCTTTCCCTCGTGTTTTTATAAAAGGCGTGCCGAAAGTCTTGATCTTATGTAAATTAACATTTATTTAAATGTTTTAAACCGAATTAAATTTGGACTAAATAAAAATAGTCACGAGAATATAAACCCCAAGACATGGGTGGTCGGTTTTTACTTAAGAAAAGCATATGTGTGTCACCACACACACACCACCTAAAACCATTGATTTTCCGACATGCAATACGATTCGATTATATTTTCTTAATCCTCTCATTAAGACCTACATATCCCACTAAAAATATATCACATGCACTAAGTATTTTAAAAGTTAGAAATTTTGTTAAGATACTTGAAGTTTTGATCTTAAAAAGGTGTTCATTAAGGTTGGATAGTTGTTATTGAAAGTGGGTTTGATTGAAAAAGTTTTGGTTTTTTTGTTTAAGGTTGCGTCTGAATTTCAAACCAAAGAGGGGAAGCTGAAAATTGTTTTGCGTTGCTTTGTGAGTATTCTATTTACATTGTCATGTTGTTAATTTGATCTTATATTGCATGCATGTATATGATATATACTCGAGGTTCAAGTGCGAAATTATTGAAAGTATATTGGTTATTGATTGAAGTTTGATGGTTTTGATATACATAAATAGGCTAGTTAAACATGTTTTGGTAGTTGTTTGAAGTTAAAATGACATTTTAATGGGTTTCGTACACATTTATTTTGACCAGAAAGTTTGATATTGAAAAGTGATAGAGTTTGCCTTTAGCTACGTTTCGCTAGGTGGCTCGTAACATAACCCTTAATAACGACCGTTTTACGACCAAATTAAGATTTGGTAATATTTGGTGTAAAAGTCAACTACTAGGTTTGACTTTTGAAAGTCAAACTTGTGTATATTTTTGAGTATGGTCTTTTATGAGAAAAGGGTTTGTAACGTTAGTTAAGTAATAATGAAATATGAGTTCGAAATTATATTATCCTTACTTTCGCCAACTTTCTAAAAATAGAAACTTTGCGGTAAACGTTGAGCTATTGTTGGTGCGTCAAAATAAATATTTTGCGTCACACTTGGAGATTGTAGTATATAATTATATATATGCTAGTTATGATTATATGGTATATGTTCTTATAGTCACATACCGCTATATAAATATATTATAGGTCATGGTTGAGACGTGAAGTTATTTGCTCGTGTTGAGTTATTTGTTTGGATACATTTGATTAAGGTGAGTTCATAGCCTTGCATTTTAAATATTTACTGTTTTATAAACCTGCAAGGGAGATACGTGCTTGTTTTTGAAAATCGAACACATATGATTTTATGGTATGCTGGACCCGGTTATGAGATATTTCCGCATGAGTAGCTATTGCCAAAGTCATTAATTTCATGAACCATTAATTACTTGGTGAGGTAAACGCTTGTGCATTAAATAGATCTATTGGGCTTGACAAGACCATCCAGGGTATGGATCCATTGGTGAATACCCTATCACACGGACGTTTTGTATTGAGACGAGTAGGTATGAGGCAATAATACCTTGTTTTGGGGCATAGTTTTTAGACATATGAGAAGATATATGTTTGTTAAGGTATCTGTGTCATGAGCTTAATGCGTGAAATGAAAGATTGATACATTGTATTCGTTGCAATGTTTTCCCGAGAACTATATGTGTGTTCAAAGTTTTATACTCATTGTTTATAAACACTGTGGATTCACTCAACAATCTTGTGCGTTTGCTCGCTTGTGTAAAAGCTTGCTAATGTGTTCCTTGTTTTCATAAAAACTATGTCTTTAAATTTGAAACAATTTTTTTTCAAATGTTGTGATGGATTTGGTTGCGATTTTCTATGGGACCTAATGCATTTACTCTGATTTAATAATGGAACATATGTTTTATAAACGTCTCTTTTAAGTGGTTTTCTATATCTTGGCGTATTGTGCTTTAAAGTAACACCCATTGTGTATTCCATTGCGCATTGTGAAAATGGGGGTGCTAAAGATTGGTATCAAGAGCCTAAGGTTATAGAGAACTAGGTCGAGATTTAAAAACCTAAAATATAACTCTTCTACAGACGCTAAGACTATTCGTTGCCTTTGGTTACTGAAGAAAAGAGTTTTCTCTTTAAATGTTTTTGCGCGTGTTGGGTGCATGGTTATGAAAATGGTTTTGCACGTGTTGGGTGCATGGTTATTAAAATGGTTTTGCACGTGTTGGGTGCATGGTTATTAAAATGGTTTTGCAGGTGTTGGGTGCATGGTTATCAAAATGGTTTTGCACGTGTTGGGTGCATATTTATTAAAATGTTTTTGCGCGTGTTGGGTGCATGACTGTTATACGATTATATAATAAATATACTATTAAATATTCGAGATATATTGACTATTGAGCTTATTTAAAAGCATAGTCATTTGTTGCATAATTATGTAACTATTATTTGTTGCGATTTAAAGACTTCTAGATGTTGTTCAAGTTACTACTGCTTAAGCTCAAGCTGAAAGTTAATACTGTCAAGGTTAGAATTACTGCTGCTAAGCCAAACTTAGTAATGTTCAGTAATCTTGATGAAATATATGCTAAGTAGTTAATACTGCTAGTTACTACTGCGAGAGTATATTACTACTATTAGTATAACTTAGTACTGGTAGTTACTACTGTTAGTGTAACTTAATACTACTAGTGTAACTTAGTACTACTTGTTACTATTGCTAGTATGTGTTAGTACTGGTAGAGTAAAGTTAGTACTGCTAGAGTAAAGTTAGTACTACTGATGAATATTGATGAAAATATTCTAAGTAGTTACTACTGCTTGTACACAGTTAATGCTGCTGGTGTATAAGTTACTGCTGCTAGTTCAGAGTTAATACTGCTGATGAAAGTTACAACTGCTAAAGAGTTACATCTGCTGCATGGATAAAGAGTGCTTCAAGATAAAGCTGTTGAGAAGATTACAACTCTGTATACGATATGTATGAGATATTTTAGAAAAAGATTGTTGATTGATAGAAAATATTATGTATATCTTTTAGATTTATAGGAAAGTATTGTATGTTGACTATGACTCCTTGTGTCTATAAAAGGAGGTCATAGGTCATAGAGATTGTACGACTAAGATTACAATCCATATAGCTTCAAGGTTATTTGTAAACCCTAACACTATTTAGAGTGTTCTTTATATATTAAGGCTAAATGTTTGATATATTTGTATGTTCTTTATATACTGTTTGATCATAATATTCTTCTTATTGATCAAAGACTAGATTCCGCATAGTCTTTGATTTATTCAACAAAGTTTCTACTAAGTTATTTTAGATTTATCTAAGGTAGCTTAACCTTATACAATATAAGGACTTAAAGATCCATTTGAAGTTTGGGATCAACCAGTGGTTTCAAAGCTTGTTGAGGAACTTTGAATAAGAAGAACCCTATTACATTACACCAAAAATTTGTTAGTGATAAGATAGAGTCAGTAAATGCTCAAGTGGCTGCTGCTGCAAAACTTCCAGTGCTCAATCCAAATGAATTTGATCCATGGAAGATGAGAATTATAACACCCTGTGTTTTAGGGTCATCTACGTCGTCAATAAATTCACTATGTATTTTTAGTATTGTACGCGTTTCCTTTTAATCGTAATCGTTAAGTTAAATCGCGTAAGCTAAAATTTATAGTTCAATGTAACGGGCATCAAACAATTAAATGTTTACATCAAGCAAGTGTTAAGTAATTATTTTGAGGATAATTATTAACTTTGTTCATTTATTTTATTGGTTACGTAAATTGTTTGCGTTTCGCGATTAAAATACGTTTAGGCATACCCAGAACCCCCATAATTAATCTACGCTTCAACGAATACCTAAGTTTTTATCCAATGCTTAAAGTATTTATAAAACTATACCCCTGGTTATATATATATATATATATATATATATGTGTGTGTGTGTGTGTATGTGTGTGTGTGTGTGTGTGTGTGTGTGTGTGTGTGTGTGTGTGTGACGTCTCATATATATAGGAAGCAAACCAAGACATTTAAATTACAAGTCTTACACTTAATAAAAAAAACTACAACTTATACTTTCATAAAAATGCAAGTATTACTTTTATTATCAAGATTTATAAAACCTAGTCATTCCATCCTCATTTTGGGTAACAATCACTTTAGGGAGAAAAGAGAAATATAACGGACCATGTTCTAAAGAGTTATTAAGGGACTTATCTATGGACTAGTGGTTTTGCCCACTAGTCATCCCTATTTCACTCATCTTGCCCCGCCTCCCCATTGACCACTTGACCTCTTGGTCTTTGTTTTCCATATTTGACTATCCATTTTATATATATCTTATGTGTATGCAAGAGATAAGAACACACAACTTATAACACTTAGCAAAAATCAAAACTTATACTCCCTTTTGTCACCCTAAAACCCACGGCAAACAAACCCCCCTTAAATAATTCGTACAACTTATTTTCCAACATATACAAGTAATCCCACATCTATCTAGATACCTCAAGGAGTTTTGAAGGGTTGGTTAAAGGTTTTACAAGTATTGAAGAAGTATTGCAAGATTAGGGTTTAGTAGGATAGGGGTTTTCAAGCTTGTTAAGCTTTGGTTTTATATTAAAACAATGGTTTGGGCTATTATGGTCTACATATCACCGCTTAAGGTTATCTAAAAGCTCATCCTTTTTATAATTATGATTTTTAAGTGTATATTAGTTTTATTAGCAAAAAACCCCATTTTGTTTTTGTGTAACTTTTAAACTATGTAAAAAAAAGGTTTTACTTGTGAAATCATTTTGTACAATTTTTCTATGTTATGTGATGGTAATATATGGATTATAATGGATTCATAAGTATTGTAACCTGTTGGTTAAGTGAAAATAGGTATAGTATAAACTAGTAAGTTAAGATAATATGAAAGTTTATGATTTAATAGCCTTGTTTAGAGATAATTTGTTAAACTTGGACAAATGGAGATAAATTAGGACTCTGACTATATAATATATATGACATAGTATATTAAGAGTTACAAAGGATTTGTGGTAAATTATGAAGTTAAAAAGTATATAAAAATTAAGTTATACAAATAAACTCAAAAAGATATTTAGGGAATGTTTTGGCACGAATTTTTAGGCATGGATTTTATATTTTATAAAATATACATCTTCATGTACGATTCTAAAAAGGTCAGGAAATGAAAACCGATTTATTACTGAACACGGTACGTAGTTTAGTGTTTTACGACTAATAACCGGGTTATACAGAATTTTTATAAAACTTGGTCTAAAAATTTAACAAACAGAAGGTTTGGTGGTTTTTAATAAAATCAAATATTTTTAGGATTCCACAACAATAAGAAACGTAATATTTAATTAAAAAACGAAGAAGTATGAAAGTACGCAAGTTTATATACATAAAATGTATAAATATCCTTATATAAAAATATTTTTATAAAAAGTTCTGTTCAATTCAGGAACATGTGTTTTTGTAAACCACTCATAAATAAATATAATTTCAATTAAAGATCTTGCTCGAAAGACATACTAAAAACGGAGCTTAAAACAAATAAAATACGGCGTTTTCACGATAATTAAAAGTGTATAAAAGTATTTTATAAAGTAATATGACAGTAATCTTACTATTCATCAGCAGACCCAAATGTATAACATGTGAGAATTTTGATACCCTTTAATTACAAAATTAGTGCTTCAAAGGAATTGCTTAAAATCGGTTTTAAAAGAAATAATGTTAATAACATTTTACGGGTTTCGTTCATAAATTATATAAATAAATTATAAATATTATAAAGTAAAAGTTCCTATTCATAAGTGGAATAACTAACTGAAAAATGTATATTTTGACTACATGTCTTAATACGAAAGCGTGGACATAAGATATGCAAGAAACGGCCTTAGAAGTGAAAGTTATGTCATTTTTACCATGGTCTATTTATACGTTTTAACTTTATAAATATGGATTTCACAAAAAAAATAGATGGTGTATTAGCTATTATAAAATTATATATGGTAGTAGTTACAATAGTGATTAGTAATTATATGAACTTTTTTGGATTATGTTGCACTTCGATCCTTACCGTGAGCGTTTTCTGTGTACATTTGATTTTGCTTATCAGTGAGTTATAGCCACGTTTTAAATGATTGTTTTATAAGTTTTTGGGGTGAGAAAAACTGTACTGTTTTAATAATGGACACAAGTGGATAAGTTTTCCATTACGATTAGTGTGTACGTAGGATAATAGTTGAGCCATTATCATGAATTGTTAGTTAAGGATTGTGAGTGCGAAAGTTATGAATTAGATCTTATTGGGATTGAATCCACTGGCAGGTGACTTAGCTATCATAGGCCAATAAAACGGAACGTATACATGTCGAAATAGGAGGTTGTGGTGTTAAACATATCACGCGGGCATGTAGGCCTTTATATAGTATTATTTATGTCGAGTTCAGTGTCATGGGCTTTTTTTAGGGAACGTTAAGACATTTATATGATGTTTGCATATGTTGCATTATCATTGTCTTGGGAAAGCTTGTGGTCTCAATTAACGAATTTATCACTAACCTATGAATTCTCAACTTATTGTTGCGTTTTAAAGCATGTTTTTTAGAGGTAATGGGCACGAGGTGCAGGGATAATTTGGTTTGGGTTTTATTTGGAATCTGCATAAAGATTTTATATAGCATTACATTTTGTTATTGTCATTGGGCTTAGAAATCTTTGGTTTTTGACAAGTGAACAGTGAAGCTTCAGGTTCTGTAATAAATTCTTTGTTACAATCCAATGTATCGGTTTTAATGACTTTATGGTGTGGGGGCTTCTTTCTATATAATCTTGTTATTGATTGTTATGGTAGAAATATCCTATTTTAAATATTCTACAAAGAGAATTAGAAAATTCCCTAAGAAAATTCAACTTTTTTAAATATATAATAAAATATATAATATAGTACTTCTTTAGGGATAGTATGATTTCCGGGTCGTTTTCCAATGATTTGTAGAAATTGAAACCTCGATTGATATGGACTTTGATTAGAATGTGTTCGAAGATTGATTGGGTTTTTATACTTCTAATTAATAACAAGCAATAAAAACACTTAATGATCTTAACAAATAAGGGAAACGAATTAAGCGACATTAAACAAGTAAAATAAATTGAACCCCTTAAATTGTAACTAAAAATGTCTAAACCTACGATAGGCAGAATGAAATTTTAGGGAAAATAATAAACATTTTTTATGATTATTTTTGAAATTTATTATGAATTAAAAATTATTTATCTAATTTAAATTTAAAAAATAGCAAATTAAGTAATAAACAATTTGGAAAAATGTTTTTAAGTTAGAAAAGTTACAAAATATTATAAAAGCAAAGAAAACTATTCTTAACTTTTTTTAATATTTAAATCTATTTTAAAGTTCTAAAAAAAAGCTCAAAAATGTAATTTAAATAAAAGTGTAAATGATTGATTTTTATGGATGTTAACCTTAAGTATTTTTTATAAAACTAAAAATTAATTTTTTGTATTTTTCTGAAACTTTTTTCTTTTTTTATTGATTTTTTCAAGATTTTTAACTTTCGAAAAATGATAAAAACTAAAATTTAAGATGGGAACAAAACTTAAAAAGTTTAGGGGAAAATTTAAACATAGCAGAAGACAAGAAAAATAATAAAAAACCAAATTTCTAAACGCAATAAGCTCCCAAAATGAGTTATTAGTACGGTGTTATTTCTAAAAAACGGAAATGAAAAAGGTTGTCTAGTATTTGATTGTGTATATACTAATGGTGAGCTGATGTAGCAAAATGGTTAAGTATGGTGTTTATGTGATGTGGGATGGTGTGGGTTCGAGTGTGGGCAACCCCTTTTTGTTATTATTTTTTTTTTTACTTTTAAGTAAAATTAAATCTAAAAAACTTATAAAAACCTAATAGCTACTTTAACAAACAGGATTAACCTGAACTAAGTAATAAGCTCTTAATTAGCTTATAAAATAAGTGTTACGATGTGAAGGGTTGGGTTATTCTACTTAAAAGCTTGTAACAGCTTATTTAAGCTCAAAATCCAAAAGGAAAATGGGTTAAGACAGCTTCTGAGAGTTAAACTAGCGAAATTAAGAAAATAGCGCTTAAAAGAACTTTTTAAGCTATGAATTGAGGAGGAAAAGCAAATCATAAATTAGTAAATAGATAAAACCAAATAGTAAAATGTCCAAAAAGCAAAGGACAAGAAATGAGCCTTTGAAAATTGAAATCAACTTAAGAGAATGTGTAAGCATAAAACTATATTTAAGCTAGAATCTCAAATTTTAAAAGTTATTATTATTAGCTATTGTTTTTTTATTTTATTTTGGTCTTTTTTAGATTTTTGGTGACTTTTAAGCTAAAATGAACTAGGTAAATAAGTTTGGAAATGAAAAACAAGACTTATTATATAAAAAGCTATAGCTAAACTTAATCCTACTTGAATCTAAGAACCTAATAACTACTTATACTAAACTAAAAACTAGGCTAAAAGTGGCAGTACTAACTTTAAGTTAGTATTGCTTTGCACAAGTGCAATAACAAGAGTGCAGGTTTCCTAAAGGAAACCTTGCACTTAAACACACTCAAATAGAGTGTATAAACAAGTTGCAAGCAAGATCTAACCCTTTGAGGGGTTAGATCAAAGTTTGCAAAAGTGAATTTCAAAGGAAAATCCCCTAGTGCTGTCAAATTTAATATAAGCTCAAATTCTTTAAATTCTTAAATCTAATTTATGAAAACTCATTTCCTAATGTTTATAAATAAATTCAAAGCTGACTAAAAAGGTTTTGCACAAAATTATTGACTTTAGATGGTCAAACTAGCTTATGCTAAACACCCCTTTACCACTTGACAGAATTTTAGAAAAGCTTTTAAAGTGAAATCTAATAAACAAAGCTATGAAACCAGATAACTAGGAGCTTTTAACAACTAATTTGAGCAAAATTACACTACTGAATTAAGCTATAATGCAAGATCTAAGAATCTAATCTAATATTATTGGCTTTTTATAAGTTATATGACAAATTTATGAAAAACAAAGTTCTAAACTATCAAAAGCAAAACAGATGAATATCTAAGGTATTTAAGCTAAACTAATCACAAATAAGTACTAATAAGCAAAGAGAATAAGCAAATAAGCAATAATAAGCATATAATCTATAACTAAGTATTTTAAACTAAAATTAGAGAAAAAGGAAAAGAGAAGCTTACTTGAACCTTTAGCTAAACAAAAGGTCTCAATTAAGAGCAGCTACAAGCTCCCTAGCTTATTAATAAGCTAGGGTATAAGTCCTTGGGATCTCTTCCAAGTTAAGATCCCCTTCCAAAAGCTCAATTCCAATGCATTCCATAGTAAATGTAATTTAGACTGGTTTAAGGTTTAGAAAGGCTTAATTCTGAATTGATTAAGCTCTATTTCAGCTTATAGACTGAAAGAGCTTATTAAGAGCTTATTGAGAGAATTTAGCTTAGTTAAGAGAGCTTATGAAAAAGAAATTGGGAGAGATTAAGAAAAACTGAATTTCATTAAAAGAAAACTTGCTTACAATACTTTTAAAGGAAAATTACAAGATTAAAACATCATTAAGCTAAGAATTTAAAATTTAAGCTACAACTAAATTAAAAGCTACTTGTAAAAAAAACTAACTACATGGTGCGTATGTGGATTGATTTGTGGACACCTGAGGATTGCCAGCATGTCATTCTTTGATGTGACATGCTGTGCTAGTTCTGTGAGAGAGTCTAGTGTAAATACTCATTCCTCATGTGCTTCCTCACATCTATCGTGGCATTCCTCAAGTGGGTTGGACCAATCAGAGTTTTTGATGATGTAATGACCCTGCCATCTTGTACTTGAACCCTTGAATTACTCATTTGAACCTTCAATTGTGGAATGCCCTTTGATTTGACTCGTGGGTAAATGAGGACGATGGGTGAATAGTGTTTGGATTTACCCGCCCTTTTTTTTATAACTGAATTGGGGTAAATCAGTTTTAAACTTTGGGAAATGGAAGCTTCAGTCCCTCTCTTTCTGTATCTCAAGTTAAGAGTAAAAATGAGTTTCAGAAATTACAAGATTGGTCCTTGTTGTTTTATAAAAGAGAATGGGCTAAGGTTTTGGGCTTATGGGCTTTTTATTATTTCCGCTCTTTTCAAGTTATAAACAACTTTTCGAACATTGCAAAACTAGCCCTTGTGGTTTATGGAAAGATGAATGGGCTACGGATCTGGGCTTATGAATCCGGGTAAGGCCCATTTAGAGGTTTTTCAGGTCCAATAAGCTTTCCTGGCCCAATAAGGGAGGAGGGGACATTTTTGGATGTTTGTGAGAGTTGGAGGACCAAAGTGAAACATTTTGAGGATTTGTCTTTTTGTGTTTGACTTAGTTTGACTATCTTGACTGACTTTGACTTTTCTTAGCTGATTTTGACTGAGGCTTGACTTTTCTGGCTTCGGCTTTGTACTCTTCTGATTCTTGTGTCCGTGCTTGCTTGTTTTTGATGGTTTTCATGTGATTTTTTATATATCCATACCTGCATACACAAAACACAAATACAAGCATATTTTTGCTATTTTTGGTCTGTTTTGGGTTTATTTGGGTTATTTTAGGTATTAACGGATATGTGTATTTTACACTTAATCAAAAATTCCCCAAAATTAAACGATTGGCGGGGTCCTAATTGCAATATCACATGCCTTTATAACCATAATAACCACGAAATCTCCCGACTAAATCTTTGAAAGGTAGCAAGATTTTGTTTGAGAGATAAGGAGATCACAAGTTTTAAAACACCGTCTTCCCCATTTTTTCTAGATTTTTTCTCTTTTTTGATTTTTCTATGATAAATTTACTAACTAATTACACTTTTTTGTGGTGACATTAATGTATTGTTTCATTTCCTTATTGGCAACTTTTAGGATTCATAGAACATTAAAGCACAATTAAGTGTTAATAGAAACTTCAATCATCCCCGATTTTTCTCTCTTCCTCATGCTAAGCTTAAAAAACAAGTTCATTTTAGTTACATGTCATGACACTAACACTACTTCATATATTATAATTATGTACTTACTTTTCTCCACGCTATTCTACTTTTGTTCTCAAGATTTTACCATAAGTCATATACCCGAAGGCTCTTTAAGACTTGTCTCGATACTTAATTAATTCCAAAAAATAAAGCGTAACGGTTATGAACGCAATAATTAGCTCCTAGCCCTTTCAAAAGATCACAATTGTCATTCAAGATTAAAGTCCAAACCGATGGACCATAAATATGGCTTTTATTTAGGCTACTTTAAGCTAGGCACTAATTCATGTCATACCCTATGGCTCTTTTAAGACATGAATGGACCAATCTAAATTACGCACCTATATACCCTTAGGCTCTTTAGACACCAAAGTAAGGAACATAAACATTTTAGACACATACAAAAGTTTATTAACCTCAGTACTTTAGATTGTTACTACATTGGCCACGCCTCCAAATTCAGTTGTGCTAACATAATTTTTGACTTCGGTAAACTTCCTCGACCTTGTGAAGGCTGTACATCGGTTGTGAGCCGGAAAGATTCATCAAACTTTTATCAGTCTTGGATTATTATTGAATTCTACTTATTCCATATACCCTAAGGCCCTTTAAGGAATAAGCAAAATATTTCTTTATATGATACATATATTATGCCAAATTAAGTATTCCTGATGTGTACTCATCATAATCACAAAGGAACTAAAGAAAACTTATATTAGCTAATTATTAACCAAAAAACCGTACAACTCTATTTATTAAACATTTATATATATAGAGGTGAAACAAGCTAATGGGAGAAAAAAAAACCACAATTAACACTTATGAGCTTGAAAGAAATCCAACTATTCTACGTTTAGCATCATGACTTATAAATAACACTATCATTTCTTATTATTCGCAATTTAAAAATCTCTAAGAAAGAGATTCGCAAACACTTAGCCATATAAAATCCAACTCGTCATATTTAAAATCTACTTGAGATTAGCACACAGTCTCTCATTTACTAACGATTTCAAATCTAGATGTTTAAAGTCTTCATGAGACTAGCACAAAACTATACATCATTAATTTGTTAAGGGGAGAAAGCTAGAACTCTACTCGTACGATGGGTCAAATATTACTTCTGATTTCTTACCAAACGGAAAAACCTACATTTTTGTCTAAACAAATTTTTTAATTTTTATTTTTTTTTTAATTTTATATGACAATTAAGATCTCTAAAAATTTAAAATTTTTCTATTTTTGTGGGAAAACGGGTAAGTGGCACAAACAATAATCAAGCAACATCAAATTGATAGATTCCCTTCCCCAAACTAAAACGAAACATTGTCCTCAATGTTTAAAGGTCGGTCTCTACGTAAATCTAAGCCGTTTATGAAGTATGCAAAGATAGACGTTAATCGATAATGATGAAAGGATATGGATCTCCCCAAACTAATTTCACACAAAGGATGAGAAGCTCGAGTCGAACAGGAAACAACACCGGACACGAGAGGCTTCAGAAATTTGTTGGTTCGATCCTACAAAATCACAATAAACAAGCAACAAACAACACACAACGAGAAATCGGAAAGAGATAGCCTCTTCACTCAACACAACACATTAGATAGAAAATAGAAAGGGTAAGCATGGGGTGAACTCCCACGAAGCGGCTTGTTTTTGGTCACCGAGTCGCAAGCTCGACTCGATCCCTGAATTTAGTTGTCCTTAGGGAGAGTGTGGAGGTCCGGACTACCATGGGTGGGTATTTCCCCTCCGAAGTTATGTCGTTACACGGTGGACCATGAACTTTGAAATTCGGGCATCAGTTTGAGATAATTCCACTGTTTTTGTATGGGAAAACTTGAGCAATAGTAAAAGGTCCAGACCAACGAGTTTTAAGCTTTCCAGAGAATATCTTTAACCGAGAGTTGAAGAGTAAAACTTGATCACCAACATTGAAGATTCGATTCTTAATCTTTGAGTCGTGAAGTTTCTTCGTCTTCTCCTTGTAGATTAATGAATTCTCATAAGCTTGATCTCGAAGCTCGTGAAGTTCATTTAGCTGCAGCTTCCAATGATCACCCGCGGTTTTGATGTCGAAATTTACGTGCTTTAAAGCCCAATACGCTTTATGTTCTAACTCGACTGGTAAATGACAAGACTTTCCATAAACGAGCTGATAGGGTGTGCATCCGATCGGTGTTTTGAAAGCGGTTCGGAATGCCCACAAAGCATCGTCTAGCTTGTCAGACCAGGAGGCATGGTTTTCTCCCACCGTTCTTTCAAGAATACGGTTAAGACCACGATTGGACACCTCCACTTGACCACTCGTCTGAGGATGGTAAGCGGTAGCTAAACGATGTGTGACTCCATATTTAGACATCACTTTGGCAAATTGATCATTACAAAAGTGGGTCCCACGATCGCGTTATTATAGCTCTCGGTGTTCCAAATCGGCAAAAAGAGACTTTAAATTTTTCACATCATATAGAGCATGTTTGTGGGGAGACGCCTTTGCTTCTAACCCATTTCAAAAAGATAGTCGGACTTGCTAAATGGATATACTTATTCCCTTTGGATGAAGGAAAAGGGTCCCTAAAATCAATACACCATATTGTCAAAGATTTCACACACTTGGATAGCGTTTGAGGCATTTTATCACGTTGCAGAATTTTTGCTGTCGTTGGCACGTATCACAAGACTTTGATCATCGATATGAGCATCTCGATATATAGTTGGCCATTAGAAAACCGGCATCAAATACTTTCGAGCGGTGAGATTGGCACTGTGATGGCCCGGTGGGTCCATTTCATGACAAGCCTGGAGGATTTCAGTGCTTCGTGTCCAGATACCCACCCTACGGAATGATTTGATCCGCACAAATACGAAAGAGGTAGGGATCATCCCAGAAATAATGTTTTACGTCTTTGAAAAATTTCCTCTTTTGTTGAGTTGTCATTCCTTTTATGATAAAATTCCCCGCATGGTAATTTGCAAAATCGGCAAACCATGGGGTACTTCCGTTTGATATAACTCCAAGAGTTTCTAAAGGAAAGTGTTCGTTAATGTCTTTGTTTTCCAAAACGTCTTTGTGAGGATTCTCGAGTCTTGACAAATGATCGGCGGCTAGATTTTCACTTCCTTTCTTGTCGAGAATGGTGATATCGAATTCTTGTAAGAGTAACACCCATCGAAGCAACCTTGGCTTGGCATCTTGTTTGTTCATGAGGTATTTCAAAGCAGAGTGGTCGGTATAAACAATGCTTTTAGATAAGACAAGATATGGCCGAAACTTTTCAAAAGCATACACTACGGCGAGCATCTCCTTCTCCGTTGTAGTGTAATGAATTTGAGCTTCGGTCATCGTCTTACTAGCATAATGAATCGGTTGAAAATGCTTCGTCTTACGTTGTCCAAGAACCCGACCACCCGATCGCATAATCGCTTGCATCATTAATTAATTCGAAAGGTAGGTTCCAATCCGGGACAACTAAGATCGGAGCTTCGGTAAGCTTCTTCTTAAGGGTTTCGAAAGCATTGATACAATCTTGAGAAAATACAAATGGTGTGTCTTTTTCGAGAAGGTGAGTTATTGGTCTAGAAATCTTGGAAAAGTCTTGAATGAAACGATGGTATATCCCCATGCCTAAGAAACTTCTAACTCCTTTAACGGTAGTCGGATGAGAGAGTTTAGCAATCACATCGACTTTTGCTCGGTCGACCTCAATTCCGGACCTAGATATCTATGACCTAAAACAATACCTTCTTTACACATGAAATGACATTTTTCCAAATTAAGGACAAGATTTGTATCTTCACATCTTTTTAACATTCGTCTCAAGTTTAGAAAGAACATGAATCAAAACTATTCCAAAAATGGAAAAATCTCCATAAACCCCTCCATCGTTTCTCTTTCATATCGTGAAAAAATTGCCATCATACAACGTTGAAAGGTTCCAGGGCATTACATATCCAAAATGAATACGACGATAAGCAAAAGTACCATCGGCACGTAAAAGTCGTTTTTTCTGATCCTGGAGGAATCAATTGGATCTGAATCATTACCCTGAAAAACATCTAAGAAAACAATTGAATTCTTACTGGCTAGACGTTCTAGCATTTGATCCATGAACGGGAGAGGAAAATGATCTTTACGAGTTGCTTCGTTAAGCTTCCTACTCTCATAGTGTCTTTGGATTCTTTCAAAGGACTATAAGTCGTGTAAGGCTCATTGAGATCCTGTTTATAAGGACCTACATCCTTTTTTAGGGACACAATGGATTGGACTAACCCATGGGCTGTCGAAGATCGGGTATATCATTCCGGCATCAAGAAGTTTAATCACTTCCTTCTTAATGACCTCATGAATTTTCGGGTTCACCCGTATTTGACTTTGCACCGATGGTTTACAATCGTCTTCCATCAAAATCTTATGAGTACAAAAATGAGGGTCGATACCCTTGATATCGGTTATTTTCCAAGCAATTGCACGTTTATGAGATTTAAGAACATTAATAAGAGCTTCTTTTTAATCGTTTTTTAAACCTTTTACTATGATGACGGGTAAGTTATCATTTTCTTCCAAGAAAGCATATTCTAAGTGAGATGGTAAGTCTTTTAGCTCTAATTTCGGAGGCTCTTCAATTGAAGATTTAGCCTCGGTAACTTCACTTTGCTTAAGGTCCATCAGAGGAAGTTGAAATGAGTCATCATTTAACAATTGTTCAAGCACATAAATATCTTCCTCTGGATCACAATCATCATGATCACTTTCCAAAGAGATTGATTTGTCATAAAGATAAGCATCGATTTCTTCCAAAGTAAATTCGGAAGTAAACGGCTCAGACGTCGAAGTGGGATTGCCACTTGAAAAATCATCACTAGGAAATCCGAATAATTCCGGAACATACTCCTCACAAATTTCATCAATGATGTCAATTCGGTTTACCGATTTGTCATTTGTAGAGGAGTATTTCATGGTTTGGTCTAAATTGAAAGTGACGACTTCGTTATCAACACGGAGGGTGATTTCTCCTTCATAAACATCAATTAAGGTACGACCGGTTTTCAAAAATGATCTTCCAAGTATAAGAGGTACTCGGGGATCCGCTTCGAAATCGACAACTACAAAATTGGCGGGAAATTTGAATTTTCCAACTTTAACGTAGACGTCCTCGGCTAAACCCCTAGGGTAAGTTATGGATCGGTCCGCTAACTCTAAAGACATTTGAGTCGATGAAAGTTTGGGTAACGAAAGTTTTTTCCAAATCGAAAGGGGCATTAGATTTATGCTTGCACCAAGATCGGCCAAGGCGTAGCATATCTCCATTCCCGGGAATTCACAAGGAATAATAAATTTACCCGAATCTCCTAGCTTTTCGAGAAGCTTTTTAAGGAGCATTGCTGAGCAATTCTCGTTCAATGGAATTTTCACTAATTCGAGCAACTTTTCTTTATTCATTAACAAATCTCGAATCGTAGGAGCAAATCTCGGCATTAAAAACAAAGCATCCGCAAAACTTATATCAAAATGCAAATCTTGAAACAAATGAAAAATCTTTTCTTTTTGGTATGAAGCTTTTTCTCGATTCTTTTGATTGTCTCTTCTTGAAGGGTAATGAATATTTGCCTTAGGTACTGTCTTCGGAATCTCGGGTTCCAAAATCAGAGTCGATTTTGGTAAAGTCTTCGGAATCTCGGGTTCCAGAATTGGTTTAGGGATAACCGGAGGTGGGATTTGAGCGGTACTTCCTTGGAAATCATTTTGTTCCTCATCCATTATTTCCTTGGTCTCTCGTTCCACTATCTTTTTCGGGAAAGGTTTAGTTGGATTCGAGGGTCCCTCGTAAGCTACACCACTTCGGGTAGTGATCGCTTTCATCTCGCCCTTCGGGTTGGGAATTGTATTACTCGGAAGAGTACCCGAAGGTAAGGCTTGGGCTTGAAAGAAACTACTTAACATGGTTTAAAGATTATTCTACAATGTGTTCTGAAAAGCATTATTTTGACTCATCAAAGCGGTTTGTTGATTCTTGATGGTAGTTTGAATCTCGTTCTTTAACTCTCCTTTCATCGAAGTGATTTGGTATTGCAAATTCCTAATCGTTTGTTCATTAGACTTTTTGTAATTCGAAAAATCATTTGAAAAATCGTTCACTTGATTATTAGGCATTTGAAATGGTTGATTTTGAAAACCTTGCTTTTGAAAATTCGAAGCATGATTAACTTGACCTTGAAAACCTTGATTTTGAAAATTGTTCCCTCGATTGAAGTTATTCCCTTGACCCTGATTGTTATAATTCCTATTTTGACCTTGATTTTGCACCGTCTGATTACTAACATTATAAGTTCCCGTGGTTGCACAAACATTTTGGTTATTATCGGTAGCCGGACAATTATACCATGCATGAGCTCCACCACAAGTAACACAATTTTCCTCAACCGCCTTAACCGGTGCGGGAGGGACAACAACCTTTTTAGAAACAATCTCGACTAAGGTCGAAAGTTAATCCGTAAGTTTTATTATCAATTCGTTCATTCCGATTTGCTGACATTTTCCCGAAATTTAACCCTAAAGCATTTTGTTTTTGTTTCTCGAATATCGCATTTTTGACTTGGTTTTCAATTTATATTCAAAGCTTCCCCTAGTAGTCCTTTACTTAACAAATTACCACCCACCGTGGTCCATTTAAGGAGTCCTTGTTCGTTCTTCGTTTAAAACCATTATAAAAGGTATCCAACATGAGTTAACTCTGAAAATCTGTGGTGAGTGCAAGATCTAAAGCATACCCTTAAAACGTTCCTTGCTACGCTCACTAAAAGATACATTACGAATTCCTGTGAAAAATGAGAAATTTTGTTTTATGGGGATAGTGGATTCTGAAGGGAAGAAAAAAATATGTTTAACAGAACTTAGTAACGAGATCTGTGCCACGTTAAAATTAATTTCGGGGGTTCTTTCTCATACCAAGTTTAGCTGCTTCCCTCAGAGCGAATAAAGGAAACCATCATAAGCTTAATACACATCATTAGGACCATTCCAAAAATCATAAACGGTCGAAGTAATCCTTTTGACACTAATAATATGAGCAAGAGGATTTTCATTTTCCTAAACCATGAAATGGGTTCGCGTTGAACCATTGAAGCAAATTAGTTTTGAACTCAAAATGATCGCAATGATCTCGGGTATAACAATAGCATCTTCGTAACCCTCGGTGGGTGCACGGAGAAATTCCTCCATAGTTCGATCCGCCATCGCAACATGGTTAGTCCAGGAATTGGTTCTTCGAAATTACAAGGTTCAACAACAACCGAAGGGTTTTGTTGTTGTCTGACGGAACGTTTACGTTACGAGTTTGCGAGTGAGTGCGCTTGCAACATAAAAGAGAGAATTAAAAAGGAAAAATCTAAAATTTCAAGAACAATTTTTACCACTAATTTTTTTTTGGATTTATTAAATTTTTATTCACAAAACAAATTTTAACGGTTACACGAAAGAGACTTGAAACAAATAATCAACTACATCACCGGTAGCTCTTAAAAATGCTTTTCAAAGGTGAGCCGTATTTCGTACGACACAATAAAAATGGCAAGTGTTTAAATCATATGGTTCGATTGGAACTTTTCAATTTCAACGTAACTTATTTATGTAATACTCCATGGAATTATTAATATGTTAGGTTTTTCTTTCAAACCACATCTTGATAGATTAATTCTTTTTTAAGGACAATTTTTTTAAATGTTTTTTTGATTTTTTTTTTTTTTGTGTTTTTTTTTATATGATACTATACTAGAAAGAAAAGAAAAATATTTTTACTATTTTATATTTTATATTTTTTTTTGAAAAATTTTAACAAAAATGAAACTTCCCGAGGACGAAAAATCTTCAAAATCTTATCAACAAACACAGAAACAGAGATTCGTTAACTCAAATCCCCAGCGCAAGCGGCGCCAAAAATTTGATACATACGCTTTAAAAATAATATACTAATATATAATATTTCCACAAGAGCAATTAAGAAAATTCCCTATAGGAAAATACACTTCTTTTAATATATATATATATTTAATATAAATATATAAATATATATATAATATATATATAATATATACATAAAATATTTAATATACGTATGTTTAACCGAAAGTATGATTTCCGGGACGTTTTGGTTTGGGGTGGGATTGGCCCCAAGAAATTGAGAAATTGAAACCTCGCATGATATTGGAAACTGATTTGAATGGGTTCGAGATTGATTGGTTTTTCTAGAACTAATAATTAAAAACAAGCAATTAAAAACAATTAAAGCACTTAAAAACTAACGGAAACAAATAAAAACGCGACCAATAAGCAAGTAAACTAAATTTAACTCCTAAAAAAGTAAACTACATTTCTAAACCTAAGTATAGGAACAAAAAAAAATTAGGAAAAAGAAAAACATTTTTTTGATTATTTTTAATTTATTATGAAATTAAAAAACTAATTTATTCTTAATTAAATCTAAAAAAAAAGCAAATTAATACTAAAATTTGAAAAAATGATTTTTAAACTTAGAAAAGTCTAAAATAATCATAAAAACTCAGAAAACTATTGTTTTTTTAACTATTTTTAAAATTAAAATCCTATTTTTAAAATTAAAAATAAAAGCTCACAAATGAAAATTAAGATCTAAAATGTGTAAAAAATGATTTTTACTGAATGTAAAGCCTAAAAGTATTTAAATCTAGAATGCTAAAAACTAATCTTTTTGTTATTTTTATATAAAAAAAAATTCTATTTTTTATGTATTTTCTAAGATTTTAAACTTTCATTCGAAAAACTAAAAAAATAAACTAATTGATGAAAATTCTAGCGAAAAATTCAAGAAAAATCTATGATGCAACAAGAATACTAAAAAAAGTAAAGACAAAACACAGCTTATTAAATAAAATAAGAAAAGTCTTAAAGAAGCTACGGCTTATAAAACACAAGAGAAAGGCAAACGAGTATAAAGATTAAAAAGAAAGGAAGGGTAGAACGGATGACTATTGTAGCATGATGGTAAAGAGTGTGTTATTGGTGTGTGAGTTGTGGGATCGATGAGCAAAATGTCAAACCCCCTATTTTTTCCGTTTTTTTTTTACATTTTTTGAAAACTGAAAACTAAAATCTTAAAGAGGACACAAAATTAAGCTATTTTTAATAACGGGAACATAAGCTGAAACTAACTATTAAGCTCTACAACAGCTTATTAAAAAGCTTTACAAAAAGTTGGTGTTTTTAAGCTTGCTTATGCTTGATTTTTACTTAATCACTTGTAAAAAAACTTAAGTTAAGCTCAAATTGAAAATAAACAGATGTTCAAAATCCCTTGGAGATGATGCTTAAGCTAATTTTAATAAGCAAGAGATCCATTTAAACACTTAATTTTGACTAAAATTAAAGGCTCAAATAGGCAAACTCATAACTAAAACTCTAAAAGCATTAAAAAATCTAATAAGCTAGAATACAATATAAGCCAAGACAGAACTGAGCTTATGAGAAACTTAACAACCCGAACTAACAATGAAATTCAAATCATAAAAACAAGCCACAATAAGCTAAGTTTCTAAAATAAAAGGTAATCTAAGTTTACTACTGATATTTGGAATTGTGCATTTTTATGAACTTTTAAACACAAATGCACCTTAAGTAGATAAGCTAGAAAATTAGAAGCAAGATTTAATGCTAACTTACCTATATTCTAATCTAAAATCCTTATGGAACTTTAGAACCTAAATCCTATAATTACTACTCAAAATGAAGGTTAAAAAGTCAATCATAGTAGTAACTGATGTTACTACTGCTGATGCATTAATTTCGCCAAATGAGCTAGAAACAAATGCATGAGGTCACCAAGGAGGTTTCTACTGTACAATTCACCTCAATGAGTGTTATATTACAACTAGCAAACAAACTTTAAGCCTCGAAACTTGATCAAATTTTTGACCGAAGCAAAGACCAAGAAAAATCCCCTGGTGCAGGAACTAAGTAAATAAGACTCAAAATGATTTATTAAGCAAACTAAACCTCAAAACCTCTTGAAAACTTAATAACTTAAGAAATCTCAGCTGTCCAAATGAAATTCCCCTAGTTACTTTGACTATTTAAGGTCAAACACACTTATTCCAAACACCCCTAAATAACATGACAGAATTGATTAAGCTTTTAAAACTAACATTTACTTATGAAAACTAGACTACCAGATAACTAGGGGCTTATAACAACTTATTTAAACACAATTTAACAACTAAATTAAGCTAAAATTTAAGATTTAAGACTAGGCTACTATATTTTTAGCTTTTTATAGATTTAAATGACAGATATGAAAACACTAAGATTTATAACTAGCTAGCTAAAAACAGATGATCAATTTAGTCTAATAAGCAATATTATAGGAGCTTATTTAGCTTTAGCTTAAAAATTTAGGACAAATGAAAAAGATAGAGAGCTTATGAATGTAAATATTGAATTTCATTAACAAAAGAACTGATTACATTACTTTTAAAAAGAAATTACAAAACATTTAAGGAAAATTACATTTAGCCAAAAACGAAATTTTAAGCTACCTAAAAGTTACTCAAAAACTAGATGTGTGTGTGTGTGAGGTGAGAGCCTATTTATAGCCGATCCCCGAAGCTTCTAGGTCTGGCTTGATGCCCACGCTCCAATCAATCCCAACCAATCATTTCTTCAATCATTTGAGGGCTATTGTAAGCCGTTGGATCAAAATGTAGATGCTCAAAGATTGCCAAGCTGTCATTCTCATGATGTGACAGCTTGTGCTAGATTTATGAGTGAATGTAGTGCAAATTCCTCATTCCTTTGTGCTTTCTCCATAGCCACGTGGCTTTGATGCTTGGGTAGACAAATGAAAGCCCTTGATATTACAAATTTGACCCTGCCATCTTGTTAACGATCCCTTGAATTACCTTAATTGCCCATCAATTGGGGAAAGCCCTTTGATTTACCTTGGGTAAAGATGGAGACGACGGGTGAACAGTAACCACGTTTTCCCGCTTGTTTTAACTGTAAAGGGGGTAATTTGGTTTAAACTTTGGAGATATTGCAAATATGGTCCATGTGGTTGGTTATAAAAGGTGTAGTGTAAAAAAAACTTTTGGAAATGGCAATAATGGCCCTTAGAGTTTTATGAAAAGGATCCGGGCATGGCCCATTTAGGTTTAGGGACTATTTAACTTTTGAAACTTAAAGGGCTATTTTAAAATATTTTGGGTTTTGTCCTTTGTGATTGACTTCTGTTGACCAAGATTGACTCGAGGTTGACTTTTCTAGGCTTTGTTTCCGGCTTTTGTACACTCTTCCGTTCTCGTGTCCGTGCTTGCCCGTTTTTGACGGTTTTCTTGTGATTTTTCATATATCCGTACCTGCACACACAGAACACAAAAACAAGTATATTTTTGCCATTTTCACTGTGTTTTGGGTTTAATTGGGTCATTTTAAGTACAAACGGATATGTGTATTTTACACTTATCACCCCCAAAGTTGTGACTTAAGCTTGCACTATCCGGAAGAATCTCTTGAAATATCCTTAACTACGTGAGTCACTGAGCACTACAACGTAACTCCTTAAAGTGATAGCTACTTTGTGGATAAATGAGAGAAAGAATCACAAAAGTAACCAGATATTCAAGTCTTCATGGCAATCCTTATATGCTCGAACAAGTCATCTTCGTTGCAGAGGTAGAAAGGCCAGAAGATGAAATAAGTACACTTCCCCGTAACATATTACTTCAATCCCGAATAAGTAATAAAAAATCAACCCCGTAGTCATTTGTTGCGATTAAATCCCGAGAATAGCCTTTTTAACATTTTTCGTAAATCTTTTATCCGGATCGTTTTAAGCAATAAGTGATGTTTTGTGTATACAAAAAATTAACAAAAATTCAGCCCTTTAGCATTGTAAGCCCAAACATCGGTTATTAGGTCTAGCTTATTAAAATTCGTATTCAGCCCAAAGTGTCACATATAGTCCATAGTATCAAATCATAAGCAAAATCCATCTACGAGTAGTCCTGTCGCTGCCTATGTTCGATATCAGCCCATGTTAAGCTTTGGTTAGCAGTTGGCCCAGTTTACTTATTTCGATAGAAACCAGAAGTATAACCACACAATCCCTAGGTCATTTCACATTACATAACCCTAGACACTTTATCTAAAAAACACGCCCCCTTTCTTTCATCTCTGTGCATTTGCCAAATCCCTTATCCCTCCAAATCCATCATAGCTCTCTAAGAATTATATAAACAACAACAAACCTGTTCCACCTCTTTTATAAACACTGAAATGATCTACACATCTCTATAACACAGATTCATTCGTCGTACTAACAAACAACAAAAATCAGCCACAACTTTCTTTGAGTTCATACCACAACCGTACCCTTAATTTCAGCTTTATTTAAAGATGACATCAAGATCATTTGAATCGGTCTCGGGTAGGTTTATTCTCTCATCTCTTTTTATTACATTTTTAGCGAAATAAAAGATAAGAGAATAACAAACATTGTTATAACTCTTTCTTTGATTTTTGGATAGTAAAAGACAAGATTCAGTTTGTCACAGATCTATGATGAGTATTTTCCCTTGTTTTGATCTTGAAAGATCATATCTTGAATGTAGCACACCAATCGGGAATCAATCTGAGATCTTTTGTGTTTGTCTTTCTTTGCATTTCGAGTCTTGTAGTGGTGATGGTTGAGGTTTGAATGTAAGGAGAATGGGATAGGAGAGTTTTGATTTGTTGTTGTGTAGAGATGAAGATAGAATTAGGAATAGTGGATTTGAATTGAATTTGAGTTGTTGTGGCTATTGTAAATGAATCAATTGAAACTCGGTAGGAACTGAGTTTAGAAACTCAATAGACTATTTGTGTTTGTTGTACAGATCTGTTGTTTTCATCGATTTGAGGTTGTTGTAACTGTTTTGAGCATGTATGGGTTTCAAATTTGTTCTTCTTTCCATCATTCATATCATTCTCGATAAAACATAATTTCCGAACCCATTTTCGGAATGAACAGTTAGAGTACCAAGTTTGACATCTGAATTTGACTAGATATAACAAACTTTGACCAGTCCACTGTCGAGTTTGACTATCGAAAATGATAAATCTGATATTGTTTCCGAGTTTGATGTTCAATCAGTTTTGAATTTGTTAAAACAGCAGTTTTTGCACATTTAATAACCAAATCTGATCGAGTTTGAACAAATCTTATGATAAAACCGTAAGTAGCCAAAACTCGATCAAATCACACATCGAAAATAACAAATAAACTGCTAAACTGAGTAATAAGCTATGTGATAAGCCGATAACTGTACCAAATAAGCTCAAATAAGCTACGAAATAAGCTGATCAGAATAAGCTAAACATTACGATTCGCCTGTGCAGCTCTGATACCACTTGTGAGAAATCTCGATTCACGATCTTAGGAGGTCGGGGATGATGGAAATATATAAAATCCATTTTAGAGAGAGAAAGTAGTTATTATTGAATGATTAGTGAAAATTATAATTATGAGGTTCACCCCTCTAAGGAAGATTAGAGGTGGTATTTATAGCCTAAACACAGGCCATCTTTGGGTTAATTACACTTCTAGTCCTTGTGTTTTAGACTATAAGGAAACTAATGTAATTTCCATATAGACACCACATTTTTAATCCTAACAAGAAGAGATATTTCTTGACTTCTCGGCTCGAGTTGCTGAAGTGTCCTAATGGTTGTGGTGAGAGGTCATATTCTCTATCAATTTGTAACATTCTTCCGGTGTCATTTACATAAAAGTTCCTCCCGTTGCAGCATTGATGGTGTCCCGATGACTTAATGTCAAACCATTATAAAACGTATCAATTTGTGTAACTAAAAGCATGTTATGGTTAGGACACCGATCAATGGACAATTTATAACGCTCTCATGCCTCGAATAATGATTCGTGCGGTTTTTGCTCAAATTTCATGATCTCGTTCCTTAATTTAGTCACCATTAAAGGAGGAAAATATTTTGAGAGAAATTTCCTCATCATATCATCAAAAGAGTGGATGGAATTCCTTAGAAGGCGATCATACCATGTGATAGCATGATGCGTCAAGGAATATGGGAAAAGAGACAAGCGAAGGGCGTCATCGGAGACCCCATTTTGCTTTATATGTTGAGTAATTTCCAAAAATTTATCAATATGTCTATTGGCATCGTCGCTCGATAATCCGTGAAATTGGCAAATATTTTGAACTTGTTGTATCATGTGATGACGAAGTCCAAAATCCGTTACTTGAATTGGAATCGGGGCAATTGGTCTGCCCCGTCCATCTATAGATAGGTGGCATAACTCCTCCATTGATCGGGGAACTGGCCCGTTAGGTCTCACCATCGGAGGTGGACCATTGTTATTAGGAGGAGGGGGCCCCGCAGGCAGTCCCGTGTTATTATGAGGAATGCTCATAACTTCTTCGAAGTCGAAAATAAATGACGGTTCACCTAAATTCCTTCGTCGAATAAGACTCTCGGGGTATCGAAGCGGAGAAAATAGATTAGAAGAAGTAGAGCGAGTGCTCATGCACTAAAAACAAGATAGAACAAAAATATTTTTGTAACCGATAATCGAACAAGTGTACGGTAGCTCTCTAGAAAAACGCACAAAGAAGCGTAGGAGCGGGTAAGCGCGAAGCTTTTAAATAAACCTTCTCCTTTCGGGTCGAAGTTCGTTGGATCGACCCTCCTTAAATCTCTCTTTTAGTTTGTGAATACAAAGGGTAGCCGTTTTCACAAGTGACACAACGGTTATTTTTAAGTTTTTCAATTTTTTGGTATTTTATAAAATAAATGGAAAACAAAACATTTTTGTATTTTTATGGTTTTTATAAAAGAAAATAGAAAATTATAAACAATAACTTCACGAGGAAGGATCATCAAGGCACTAAGTTCAAATACTTCGCGAAAATCATACACCTCTCCCCGGCAACGGTGCCAAATTTTTGCATAAGTATGATTTTTGGCGCCGTTGTCGGGGAGAGGTGTATGATTTTCGCGAAGTATTTGAACTTAGTGCCTTGATGAATAAGCAAAAACTTATCAAATTTTTGGATCGAATTAGGCAAAAACTATTTGAATTCGATCCAAATTTGAATAAGTTACCACTATGCCCTTGGGAAAAACTTATCCAAATTTTTGGATCGAATTCGATCCAAATTTGATTCGATCCAAATAGTCCCAAAGGCAAAAACTATTTGAATTCGATAAACTAGGCACTTATCCAAATGCTTGAATAAGCAAAAACTTATCCAATTAGGCACGAATAAGCAAAAACTGAAATGCTTGCATAAGTAATTAAAAGTGCAAAGGTTTAACAGAAAAGTCCCAAGGGCATAGTGGTAGAGGCTTTATGTGTGTGAAAGAGAGGTCACAAGTTCAAACCTTGTGACCTTTCTTTTTGATAAAACATTTTTTTTATTTTTCTTTTGAAAAAGCTAAAGATTAAGCTTAAATGACGAACTTTAATAAAAAGCTTTTTGACACAACTTAAAATTAAGCTAGGAAAAGCTATTTGAAAAAGTGACAAAAATGGCTTTTAAGCTTTTTAACACTAAGCTATAACTGATTGGACTCTAGGACTCAATAAGAAAATAGAAGATTGAATAAGCTAAAAACAGACCTAATCCTATACCTAATCAGCCCTAATGACTAGAAATTAAGCAAATATCTTAAAAGCAAAACAGTTGAAAAGGCCTAAATTAAGACTGCTTAGCAAATGACTTAGGCTACTTGATCTTTTTGGACTGAATGAGCACTTAACATTTTAATAAGCTAAAAACAGATGGAAATCTAGTCCTAATAAGCACTTAGATGAACAAATAAGCTAGCCAGATAAGCTGGAAAGCATACTAAGGGCAATAGAACAGCAGACTCTAAGGACACTTCAAAAGGATTTTTACCTACTCTAAGCTAACTTATAGATCTAATAAGCACTAGTAATAAGCTAAAAGGCAAAAACAGATCAAATACTGCACTTAGTTAACACAAATAAGCTGAATTAAAGAAAATTGGCCAAAAGATTAAGCTAGAAAAAGGAAATGAAAATGGCAGTTTAAACTATTCTTTTTGGCTTTTTTGATGTTAAATGGCAATTTGCAGCCCTGATTTTAAGCTTGAATAAGTTGATTTAAAAACTCAAAAAGTAAAAACAGATGAAGCTTAATATCTAATGAACTTATACTATCAACTTCAGATCCTAAAACAAGCTTAGTCTAATCTAAATTGGCTATTGAAAACTGGCTTTTGGACTATGAAAATTAGACTAGGACACTAAACAGATCTTGACTTAAAACTCAAAGGACAAATGCAAACTTTAACTAACTTATTTCTACTGCATAATGGACTCAAATCAAGCTTGAAAAAAACACCAAAAACCACTATTGAAGATCTAAGCAAAATAAGATATGTTATCAAATTAGAAAACCACAGATTCAAACCAAGAATAGATTGGACCTTAAACTTATTATTTGAACTTTAAAAACTTACTAAAACTGACTTATAGACTAAATTTAAGATTGTTGAAATTGACTTAAAGGACAAAAGAGGCTTAGGCAGCACTAACGTGTGTTAGTGCTGCTTGTGCCAAACACCCCCTTAAGTTCTGATTTCCCATTTAAAAGCTACAAAAGAGTGAATTAAGCTAAGATTTGTAAAAACATATTAATCCCTAAGCAGATTAAGGACAATTGAGCAAAAACTAAGGATAGATAAGCACTAATTGATAAGCTAAACTAAATAATCAGATTTAACTAATGCTAGGGCAGAACAATATAAACTTGAACTAAACTGATTAAAACTAATAACTAAGTATTCTAAGCTATATTTATATAAAATAAGCACAAATAAACTAGGATAAGCAGATAATAAGCTATAATAAGCAGATAATAAGCAACATACAAATTAAGCTTTGATTGAGAGAAAAGAGAAAGTACCTTTGTCCCAGCTAAACAGGGACCTCAAGTGCTCTATAGAGCTTAAATCAACAAGCTCCAACTTATCATAGATAAGCTGGTATTGTCCATAAGCCCATCCCAATCTGGCTTATCATCCAAAACAGCTTAACATGCCCTTTTTAAGGTCCTTTTGAGTAATGAGTTTAATTAGTTAATCTTAAAACAAACTTAACTAATTAAATGATAGCTTATACAGTAATGAGCTTATTTGAGCTTATTTAATCATTTTGAACACAATAATAACATTAAAAGGAAAACAGAATTTAAACTCTAAAAATGAAACTGAACTTTTTATTAATATTAAAGAGATTACGAGGATTTCATAAGGAAATTACATTTATAAAAAGAACATTAAGCTAAATTACTAAATAAGCTAAAAGAAGCTACTACAACTATAAAAATCTAGACAATTTCTACTGTGTAAGGACTCCTCTATTTATAGTGATGCAAGGAAGGATCTAGAGACTGAGGAGGAGCGTCCGATTCTTCAATCATAGCCCTCCAATCTTAACCGCCTCCATTAAACCTGTGGGTTGAGTGTTTTGACTTTCCCATAATAGTTACGCATCATTTTTCGCCCAATAGGGAGCCTTGAATCTGCCACGTGGCTCTGGGAGTATGTCAGGAGGGCGTTCGAAGCATTGGAGAAGTGGTTTTGCCATGTTTTGGGCCTTCGCGCCTTTTTCGAGTTTATTTAATTATATTTCAAAATTGGGGGTTAAAGGATAACGGGTGTTAAGGGTTTGTTTGGTTTAAGGACTAACGGTGTTAGTCCTGGTGTAAATCTCCAAGGACTGGTGGTATAAAGGTTTTAACAGGATTATTATTAAGGCTATTGGGCATTTGGTTTGGGCCGGATTTATGGATTTGGATTTAGGCTTATAAGGTTTTACGTATAGATGGTTAATGGGCTAACTCGACCCATTAACTTGGGTACGGGTTGGCCCATTAAGATGAATACGCCTTTGGCTTCGTCTTTTCGACGCTCTTTTAAATCCCGTGTTTGGTTTTTGTATGGTTTTTACCTTGTTTTTGTCTTTTAGTGAATATCCGTTACTTGCACAGTACATAACATAAAACAAGCATATATTTGGCATTTTAAGTCTGTTTTTGGTTAGTTAAGCTCGTTTTATTGAGAAAAAGGTATGTGTATTTAAGCACATACCAGAGAGTTTCCCGTTTTATATGCTTGAGGACAAACAATAGTATATTTCCAGAGTGTCGTATCCCGACGAGAAGTGAATTTGAAATCCACGAAAGTATTTTTGTTTGATGCTTGAATATCAAGTATTTTTGTTTTTGATTTCTAATTCCAAAAACGCAAAGGGAAGCAAGAAAAGCAAGCAATCATTTAAGGCAACTAAGACTTAAAGCTGAAAATGATAACGAGAATTCTAAAACGCGACTAATTACCTAAATTATTAAAATTTAACCCTAAAAAGTATTTCTTTTTAATTTTTTTTTATAATTTTTGAAAAAGTAATTATATTTTTTTATTTTTATTTTATTAATTAAGAATTAAAAACAGTTTTAATCTAAAAATAATACTAAAAATGCTAAACTAATTTATAAAAATTCTAAAAAATTACTGAAAGTACTTAACACTAATACTAATGTAAGAAAAATAAAACTGCTAAAATAGGGCTTATAGAAAAATAAAATAAGCTAGAAAGCAAAACTGTGAAAAATGATATAAAAGAAAACTGGCCCAAGAGACTTATGAAAAAGTCCCAAGGGCGCAGTGGTAAGTTGCGTGTGTGTTGAGGGAGAGGTCATGGGTTCAAAACCTATGGCCTTTCTTTTTGACAAAACATATTTTTATATATTTTTTTTATTTGAAAAAACTAAAGTATAAGTGAAAATAAGCTAATTTAATAAATGGACTTAATACTAAAACTTAATAATAAGCTAATAAAAAGCAACAAATAAGCAACAGTTTGGTTTTCTCAATTCTTAAAAAATAAGCTAAACTGATGGGGCCTTTTTGGACCTAATAAGCTAACACAAACAACAAATAAGCTGATGAAAGCTCTTAAGCTAGTCTAACTAAGCATTGATCACTTATAAAATAAGCAGACCAGATAAGCTACAAAGCACTTAAAAAGCTAAAGACAGATAGCTTAAGACAGACTTCAAAGGAACCTTTGAAAACTTTAAGCTTAAAATTCAAGACTATTAAGCAATAAGCAAAACCTTAAAAGCAAAAACAAATTAAGACTAATAGGCTAAAGACTCAAAATATCTAAAATTAAACAGATTACCTAAAGAAAATAAGCTAGGCAAGGACAAATAAAAATGACAGACACACACTTGTTTTTGGCTTTTTGGTTTTATTTGACACTTTAGCAACTTAAAACAAGACTCAATAAGCAAGAAAAAGTAAAAAAAACTAAAAACAGATTAAAAGCTTGACTCAATAAACTGATACACACTGAAATTAAGCTAAATTAAACATACAATAAGCTCAGACTGCAAACTTGACTTTTTATTTTTACTTTTAAAGCTAAATGGCTATTTGCAGCCCTAGATTTAAGCTAGAATAAGCTAATATGAAAATTCAAAAGGTTAAAACAGTTAAAGCTTGATATCTAAAGAGCTTATTCTATCATTATCAGACCTTAAAACAAACTTAATCAAATCTAAAAATGAAATTGAAAACTAGACTTTTGAAACTGAAAATTAAGCTAGCTACTTAGATATTTTTGACTCAAACACACAAGACAATTGCACACATAATCTAGACATATTATACTGCATTTTGAGCCTTTAAACAAGCATGAAAACAACACCAAAAAGCATCTTATAAAGATCTAATAATGCTAACAATTCTAATAAGCTAAGCTACCACAGATTCAAACTATATTTAGCTTAAACCTTAAATCTGATTATTAAACCTTAAAAACTTTTATAAACTAATTTCTAGGCTTAATTTGAGCTTTTCAAATTTGCTTTAAGAATCAAAAGGCTAACAATCAGTTTTAACACAAGTTAGAACTGCTTGTGCCAAACACCCCTTAAAGTTTTTGAAATCCATTTTAAGCTTAAAGCAGATGAATAAAAGCTTTTAAACCTTAAACAGATTAAGATATTAGTATGTGAAGAACTTTTAAGCATTTTTTAACCACAATTAAGCACTAATCAATAAGCTAGAACAATAAACATATTTTTAGATTTTTAGACAGTTTTAATCAAAATAAAGAAGAACTTAAAAACAGATTAATATAAGCCACAAGCTAAATGTATTAAGCTAATAAAATTCAGATTAAGCACAATAAAAGCAGAATTAAGCAACAATAAGCAGATCTATAAGCTAAACATTAATAAGCTAAAATTAAGTTAAATTGAAAAGTACCTTGATCCCAGCTCAAAAGGGATCTAATATGCTCAAAAGAGCTTATCTACAAGCTCCAGCTTGTTAAAAAACAAGCTGGTGAGGTCCATAAGCCCTTCTATGATTGGCTTATCAACCAAAACATAAGCTGAGGTATTTTTAAGGAGAAATAAAGTGTATATCTAAACTCAGCTAAGTCTTTGAAGGCTTAACTGAGTATAAGCTAGCTTAAGTAGTAATGAAGAGCTTTTAGAAGCTTATTAGGAGATTGTGAACTTATTCAAATCATAATTGCATAAACTTAAAACAATGATTAAACACGAAATTAAAACTAATTGACTTTTATTGATTAACAAATTGTTTACAATACTTGAAAAGGAAAATACAATGAAAATTAAGCTAAAAACTACTATAAGCTACTAAATTACTAAAAAGCTTAAGCTAAATCCTACATACCCTAATTGTGTGATCAAGCCCTCTATTTATAGGGGTGAGAGGAACCTTCTAGCCTTCAGAATGCTCTCCAATCTCTAATCTTGGCCCTCTATCAATTACTGCCTCCAAATCATCAACATTTGAGCCGTTAGATCATGTCCACATTTAATTGACCAATGAGGTGATGTGGGATTTCTAGCATGGCTAATGAGGATGTCAGTGGTGTTAGGAAGAACTTCTAAAAGGATGGGTAAGCGTGTACTTGAGAAGCATTTACCCTGCTCGTTGTTTGTACTGTGGGTGAAATATGGGAGGGAAAAGAGAAGGTGCTACAGTAACTTTGACCCCGTGTTTATATATTGGGGCGTTGACTTGGTTTATAAAAGTCGGGCTCAGAAAGGATTTGGGCCAAGTAAATGGATTTGGACTTAAGTTATATAAATGGGTTTTAGGTTTTAAGGTTTAGGTAAAATATCTTAATGGGATGACATGGCCCATTAAAATGGGTACGGGTTGGCCCATTAAAGATAAATATGTCTTCGGCTTCGATTTCTCGTACTCTTTCCATTCCTGTGCTCGGTTTTGTCCGTTTTGCTTCATTTTTGTCCTTTTGTGCAATATCCGTTACCCGCAAGACATAAATTACAAAACACACATATACAATGCATTTTTCATCTGTTTTAGGTTATTTAGGGTAGTTTTATTAGGTAAAAGGTATGTGTATTTAAGCACATACCAAAATCCCCAATACTAAACTATTGCCGTGTCCTCATGCAATGTCATAAATACACACTTAGAAAACTAAAAATTTCAACCCCCTTAGACTAATCACCTTGAAAAGTAGCAAAGTGCTCATCTAAAGAGATTAAAAAATCACTAGTTTTGAAAAGCTCCCCGTTTTACCATTTTTATGCATATATATATACATAACTTCACGGAACAAGAAACACTAAAAGGCTAAATTCATCATCCTTAATTTTTCACCTGCCCCAAACCATGCTTAAAAACGAAATCATTGTTAAATACAAGTTAAGATGCTAACACTACTCATAAATGCTAATTGTGATGCATAGCTACTTTCTACTCCCTTATTTCCTAAATCCTCTAAGAATTTTATTATTATTATTGGTGACAAATAAATTAAATTCTTATTCACATAAAGTAAACCCGGTTTAGACCACCATTAGTTTGAAATCATTTCCTAAAGAGACGATATGGTGAGAATAAGGTCCACATTAAGGTTATAATTTTGCACGATTTAGGGGTTATCCTTTTTAGATAACCCTGGAGTCGAAATTTAGCTTTATTCTTATTATTATAGCAACATTATTAAACCTCGGTCCTTTAAACAACTGACACATCAGGCGTCCTAACCGACAAGAGCCAGTAGTCTTATTTCGACCTCGGTAATTTCCTCGACCTTTTAGAAGGCTGCAAGATCGGTTGTGAGCCGGCAAGATGCAGTAAACTTTTATCATTCTCGGATTATTACTATGTGCCTTATTTAGAAGGTGCTCAAGATCGGTTGTGAGCCGGTAAGAGGCAGTAAATTTTTATCAGCCCACATTTATTATTATTATTATTATTTTTATTACCTCCACCCTTTAAACGACTACCACATCGGTTGTGAGCCAGCAATAGGTAGTGGTCTTATTTCGGCTTCGATTTATTACATAATTTATATTATTATTATAGCTAAATTTCAAATCCTGTGGTCTTTTAACTACCTAGAAAACGGTAGCAAGCCGTGAGGAATCGGTAGCCTATTTCCCCATAACACTGACAAAATCTCGATGATTCAGAAAATTACAAAAAAATAGTTTTTAGATTTAGAATAAATAGTTTTAGGTTTACAAGCATTAAAATCATTTTTACCACTTTTAGATTTTAATTTTAATTTTTAGCTTTTTCAATAAATTTTAGAAAATAGATTTTTATTAAAAAAGTAGTTAAAAATAGTTTTTTGAGTTTTTATCATATTTTAGACTTTTCTAAGGTAGAATATTTTTTTTAGAATTTTTAAGTATTAATTTGCTATTTTCTAGGATTTTAAATAGATTAAATTAGTTTTTAATTCTTAAAAATTTATAAAAAAGCTAAAAAAAATATAAATCTTTTTTAGAACATTTTCTTTTGTCATTTTTGAGGTTTACATGCATTAAAATATTTTGTAGGTTTTTAATTTGAATTAGTTGATAATTTAGCGCGTTTTTAGGATCCCGGTTTTGCGTTTTAGTTCAAATTTTTGTTGCCTTAGTTAATTTTAGTGCCTTAATTTTCCCATAGATTTAGAAAACCAATCCCAATTTTGTCCCATTCAAGCATCGATTCTCAAAACGACTCTCGGCTTTCAATTTCATTTCAATTCCATGTTTACTATAATTGTGATTTTTTTTATTCTTACCCTTATTATATATTTATATATTTATAAGTATATATTTAGTATATAGTTTATATTTATATATTATATATTTTAAAAGGTGTGAGTCAAGGTAGATCAATTGTCCAGGATTGTCCCGGATTTTTGAAGCCTCTCGTTTTCTCGGTTTTGTCATTCGATCACTCGAGCTTCAAATCCTCAGCTTCATTTGGGAAATCCAATATCCTAATCTTATCGACTAACGTTTATCTTTCAGCATACTTAATAAACGGCTTAGAGTGGCGTAGAGACCCTTCTTAAAAACATTGAGGACAATGTTCAGTTTTAGTATGCGGGGGATCTATCGATTTGATTGTACCTGCAGCCGTTGTTTTCACGTAATCCCGTTTTTACCACCAAAAATTTTGAAAAAATACCAAAAAAATGAAAAAATTTAAAAATTTTCAAAAATAAAATAAGTGTTTTGTCATAATTTTGACTTTCCTGCTGGGTAGAATAAGAATAAATTTTGACTCGATCGAGCATTGTTGAGCTATGTAGCTTGTTCCTTAACTTTTAGACTTATATTCGCGACGAAATTTGCGTCAGAACGAAAAATGATAGATTTTTAAGTATGGTGGAGGCTAAACAATCGATTTATTTTGGAAATCTTAAGAGCTCATTGTATGTTAATTTTGTGGTTTTTGTTTTCTCCCATAAGCATCTTAAACCGGACTATATAATATTCGTGCTTATTTTTGGAAATTAAACTTACAATCAACCTCAATGTTTTGAGACTGTAGTCGATTTAGCAATATCTTTTGTCTTTAGTTCAATTTTGATACTTAAATTTTCTTAATAAGAAGTCTGCGTTTATATCGTTATTAAATATAATATTGAAATGAAAAAAATGATAATAAAAATGATGATAAAAATGTTGAGTTAATAATAATTTTTGATATAATGTGGGCTGATAAAGTTTGTGGCATATTGCGGCTCACAACCGAATGTTTCAGCCTTTTAAGAAAGCCCTATTAGTTATGAATAATAATCCGTGACTGATAAAAGTTTGTTGATCTTGCCGGACACAACCGATGTTGCACAGCCGTCTAAATGTCGGAGGGTTTACAAATTGCATCATGGTTATGTTTAATATTAAGTGTGAATTAATAAATGTAAGGAAAATCTCTTTTTGTTAAATTTAAATATGCTTTTGAACTTAGACTATTTCATTTTAAGTTGTGCTTTTTCTAAATAAGCTATGTGTATACGGGAAACCTAAGAGTTTTTAAAACCAAAGGTCCGTGAGTCCCGATACTAGTCTCTGTGGGGTGTCAAAAGCATGGTCACTTAGCCACAAGGTTGGGATGTGCCGAGACGAAAGTCGCTACATGGGATGATCTCGCCTTCAAACTCATTATTCTCGGGTGGAACGTGAAGCATAGAAATTTTGCAAAACGTTGATCCATGGTTGAAATTCGAAATGGCACATTCACCTAAGATATAATAATTGTCGGGAGTGAAAAGTTCACAAGTTGCAAATATGAGTAGTGTTAGCATCTTAACTTATATTTAGCGGTGATTTCGTTTTAAGCTTGGTTTGGAATAAGTGAAAAGTCGGGGACGATGAATTTATCCTTCTTGGGCATTTTAGGATTGAAATGCGTCTTGTTCTATGATCCCTAACGGTTATGAAAATAACGAAAGTCAAATATGTTAGTTAGTTGCTTAAAAAGAAAAAAAATACAAAAAATGAAAAAAAAGATTAAAAAAAGAAAAAAAATATACAAAAATATTAGTGGTAGTAAGTGTATATCTTTAAGAATGGTAAAAACGGGGCTTTTCAAAGCTATTGATTCTTTAATTCCCCTTGATGAACACTTAGCTACTTTTCGAGGTAATTAGTCGAGGGGGATTGAGATTCTTAGTTTTCTAAGTGCTTACTTATAGCATTGCGTGAGGACACGACAATATCTTAGTATGGGGGATTTTGGTATGTGCTTAATTACACATACCATTTTCCATTAAAACCGGACTTAAATGACCAAAAACATACCAAAAATACATTGTATTTGTATGTTTTACATTTGTATTATGCAGGTAACGGATATCTAAGAAAAGGACAAAAATAAAGCCAAAACGACAAAGCCGAGCACGAGAACGGAAAAAGCGTGAAAGAAAAGTCAAATCAAAGCCAAAAGTCAAAAAGTCAAAGTCAACCCCGACAAAGTCAAAGTCAAAGGCGGAGCCGATATCGAAGAAATGTTAAATGGGCTAACCCGTACCCATCTAATGGGCCGGGTCAGCCCATTTAAACATTATGAAGACTTTATAAGCCTTAAAGATTTAATAAAGGCCCAACACTCTTTTTATTATAACCGGCCCATGTCCCAAGCCCAAACAATAACCCATTTAACCACTTAACTGCTGTTAACATCATCACCTCTATACCCTTTACGCCGTTAGTCCTTTAAGGACTAACGATGCAAACAAACACCAAACTCAGGGACTGATTTTGCCAAAGTTCAAACAATTTTCACTACCCGCCAATTGCTCCAGGTACTATTCCCCTTTCTTCTCCACCTTGTCGACCAACACCTCTACACACCTCACACCTTGGACCACAACCCAGCTGGCACACACCTCTCACCCTCCAATTGGTCGAAAAGGATCCAACGATTGAGAATACACCCTTGGTGACCACTCTAATCCAAGGGTCCAAATTGGAGAGGCTAGAAGCTTCATAGCTAAGAGACAAGATAAAGGCAACTAGGGTTTTGAAGGAAGAAGACAAAAGATTAAAGACGAAGCCTAGAACCTTCATTAGCTTGTTATAAATAGGACTCGTGTAAGCCTTCAATGGCACCTAGTTAATCTTTTTTTTTTACAATTTTCAGTTTATTTTTAGTGTAAACTTTCAATATTGTAATGTTATTGTTTTTAAGATAATGAAAAGCAAGTTTTAGTAAAACTTATCTTTTTAAGAATTTGTGTTTTATTGTTGTCAAAAAGTGTTTCATAAGCTACATTAAGCTCTTATATAACTATCATACAATCTGTTTTAACTTAAATATTAAGTACTTAAGAAAATTTTACAAAAAAACCAAAAAAAATCCACCCTCAAATACCACAGCTTATTTGGAAGATAAGCCAGAAATGGAAGGGCTTATGGACACTACTAGCTTGTCTTTTGACAAGCTAGAGCTTGTAGATTAGCTTATTTATAAGCTTGTTTGCCCTGTTTTGAGCAAGGGCTTTTGTAAGTTCCTAAATTTCCATTTTCTTGCATTTTACTGTAGCATTGCTTATTCTTGCTTATTTATGCTTATATCTGCTTATTTATGTTTGCTTATGATGTTTAGTGCTTATTATGCTTGTTTTGTAGTTTAGAGATCATTAGTTTAAGTTTTTCTTAAAAACTGTCTAAAATAGCTTAAAATATTGCTTATTGTGTTCTAGCTTATTTAAGTGCTTAACTGTTGTTGAAACTTGCTTATTACTGTCTGTTTTACTTGTTTAATATCTGGTCTTAAGGGTTTGTTCATAAAAAATTCAAGTTATCAAGTTAAAATTAGTAAAAAAGTGTTTAAAGGGGTGTTTGGTTTAACTGTTTTTAATGATAAAAATGGGTCAAAATGAGTTTAGCCTTTTGGGTCATCTTAGTTTACATTGAATTCACCATAAAAGCAAGTTTTCATAAGTTGTTAAGTGTTAAAACTTAATTTTAAGGTTTTAAAAAGTTGTTTGAAACTATGGACATTTAGCAAGATTAATCAATTCATAAGGATAGATCTTTGTTAGTCAAGTTTTTTGTGATGTTTTTGTGTTCATTAGAGTCTCTAAACAAGTTATAAACCAAGTCAAAGAGGTCTGCAAGTTTGGTTGTTTTTTTTACAAAATCTGTCAATTTTTAACTAAGTGTTGAAAAAAAGAAGAAAATGCTTTTTCAATTGCTTTTTCTGGCTTATCCATTATTTCAAAATGGTTTTAGATTGTTGATATAAGCTCTTTGAGGCACAAATTTAATCTGTTTGGTGGTCATAAGTCCATAAGGAACTGTTTTACAGCTTATTTTTAAGCTCAAAAAGTGTCATTTTCAAAAATAAAAAAGGGAAACTCAGCATCTGCTGAGTGTGAACAGCTTTTTCATAAGCATTTTTCTTGGCTTATCTTTGTTTCAAACTCCATTTTGTTTGCTGATTATTAAAGCTTATTGTTCAAGCTTTAAGGGCACATAAGCCCTTAAGCCATAAGGTTCCAGTAAGGGGCTTAAATATAAGCCCAAAAGTGCCCCCTTTGCTGTTTGTCTGCTGTTTTTGCCCCTTTTTGCTAATTTGATTTTTCAGCTTTTCTGCTTGTTTCAGTTGCTTATTTTTGTTCTAATATGCTTAATAGGTGTAGTTAAGTATCTGTCTTAGCTTATTTCATTTGTTTCTTTGCTTATTTGTGCTTAAAATAGCTTAACAGTTTAGCATTTAGTCTACTTAGTGTAAAAAGCACTCTGTCAACTTTTCAGCTTATTTTTGTGCTTATTGCTTATCTAAAAAGTTATAAAAAAATGGAAAATAAAAAACATTTGGGAGTTGGGGGAAGTCCCAGGTGAGCAGGACTCGAACCCCGGACCTCAACCCCTACTTACCAAACGTTTTTAACACACACCTCTACTACACAAGCGCCCTTGGGTCTTTTCCGTTTTGTTTTGCACAAACAATTCACTTAAACACATTTTGAATCTCTTTTTCATATAATAAGCCATAGCTTATTTAGGCTTTTTCTTAGCTTATTTGATAAGCTGGCTTAACCAGCTTATTTTTTCTAGGATCTTTATATCATTTAGGACTTTCCTGCAATTTTTTAGATTTTTCCAACTTTATTTGTTATTTTTCTTTAATTTTCGAAGATTAAAATTTTAAAAAGTCATTTAAAAATAGTTAAATTAATCAGAAAAATACAAAAAAATAGTTTTTAGTTTTAGAATTAATATTTTTGGGTTTACAAACGTTAAAAACATTTTAATCGTTTTTAGATTTTAAATTTCATTTTTAGCTTTTTAAATTAATTTTAGAAAATAGCTTTTAATTATAAAAAGTAGTGAAAAATATTTTTATGAGTTTTTATCATATTTTAGACTTTTCTAAAGTAGAAAATCATTTTTTGGAATTTTTAGGTGTTAATTTGTCATTTTCTAGGATTTTAAATAGATTAAATAGGTTTTTAATTCATAAAAAATTATAAAAAAGTCAAAAAAATATAAATCTTTTTTAGAAAATTTTCTTTTGTCATTTTAGAGGTTTAGAAACCAAATTTCCATTTTTAGGGTTAATATTTACCTTAATTGATAATTAGTCGCGTTTTTAGGATTTCCGTTTGCGTTTTTAGTATAAAATTATGTTGCTTTAATTGTTTTTAGTATAGATTGCCTTAATTTTCCTGTAGAATTAGAAAACCCAAATCAAAATCTTTGTTCCATTCAAGCATCAAATGTCAAACCGTCTTATGACTTTCCATTGCATTCCTCGTTGGGATAACGACCCGGGAATCGTACTTTCGGATTTTCTACATTGAGATTTTTTATTCTTATTATATATTTATTATATTTAATATATATAAAGGGTTGAATTTATCATTGTCATAGGGTAAAGGTTTGAGGAATTGGCAAATATGGTCCCTCTTGTTGTATAGTGGTGTTACATGGCTAGTCCTTATGGTGTAAAGTTATAAGAAAGTTGGCAAAAATGGCCCCTCAGGTTGTATTTTGTTATTGCATGGATGGTCCTTGGGGACTTGTGGTGAAAGAGACTTAACAGCTTATGTGTGGGCTATTAAGTTTGTTTTGGGCTTTGAAATTGGGATGGTTATGTGTTTTGGGTTTTTAAAGGGTTTTAAGGACTTAAGGCTTATAAAGCCTTAGTATAAATGACTTAATGGGCTGCCCCGGCCCATTAGATGGGTACAGGTGGGCTCTTGTGTCTAAGAGGATATTTTAGAACTTGTAGCGATGAAACAATATTTATTTTTACAATTGTCAAACGAAGTCATTTACTTAGATTATTTTCATGAAACCATCTACGTTCAATAACCATGCAAACCTTTAAGAGAATTCAAAAGAAATATACATTTAAGAATGCATATAAACCAATATCAGATATATGCACATGCATATATATAAAACCAACACATAATAATGGCAAAACATCCATCATCACAAAGCCTTACACACTACCCTACCCATTTTCTTATTTTAAATATCTCCATGATACGTCTTATGAACCTGATGAAATTTCAAATGGAAGAAACAAG
This sequence comes from Tanacetum coccineum, assembly GCA_026074375.1. Taxonomy (NCBI): domain Eukaryota; kingdom Viridiplantae; phylum Streptophyta; class Magnoliopsida; order Asterales; family Asteraceae; genus Tanacetum; species Tanacetum coccineum. The sequence goes on along the minus strand of BQNB010036463.1, from coordinate 5,257 downwards.
AAATAATAGAGATTCCTTAATAGTATTAGAAAAAGGGTAATGATGATAACAGTATTAGAAAATTTACACTATGGTTCAATAGTAGTATAGAGTCATTCCACATGCAACATTTCAGTAACCAATCAAAGACTTCGAGTATAAATAAGGCACCATGCACGAACAAGTTATCTCAACTAAAATTTGAAAGCAAAGATTAAACAAATCGGTGAGAGTTAGGTTTTCGCTTTCGTTGGATTCGAGAGCTAGGAGGCGTTGGATTTAAAGAGTAGAAACAAGAAGGGTTCGAGCCCTTTTGACACCATCACCTTCCTCGTCGTCTGACGAACTTGGACCTCGGTAAGTCGTCCTCGTGGCTTAGCATCTTTCGTTAATATGTTATCTACATTATAGCTTGACGAACCTCGGCCTTGCATGATTGAGACACGACACGCATGGTATAACCCATGCGTGATCCGTGTAAACATGCGCATGCCAAACCTTTCGACATACCATGCATAGAATAACGAACCCAGACAATTTATAAAAAAAAGTTTAAAAACAAATAAGTGGAGCATAAGTAATCTGGTAAGCCACATATCATGCGTGAGCCCCTATTAATGAACCAAAGGAACCTGCTATAGTTTTTAAACATTTGCGTAAGTGTAAGCTTTGGCTCACTAGGGACTAACGAACATTAGGTCTAAGCGTAAAGTGTTGTGGAACTTCTTATATTGTGTCCTCGACCTATAGCATGGACATGACCAAGGGATCCACGATGAATCACAGCAAGCTTTTGCTTACTGTGGGCGCGTCACAGATTCTGTAAGAGTGAACCCATTATGCTCATCGGCCCGTACTAATACCCCGTTACGCTTGACGAATGGCTGTCACTTGAGACACTACCAATGCGTGCCAACAGCCACCACAAGCCGCAGCTTGTCGCAGTTGTCGTGCTGCGAAAAGGCGTGCCACAGCAGCCGTTGTTGGGTCTGCTTAGACGCACCAAATGCTCTTGTGTTTCCATGTTTAAAGACCTCACAACCCAAGTATTTAAGGCAGGCACCAAGTGGGTTTTAATGGGAGGACTAGACATATATATTTTTGTGAATTATAAAGAAAACGAAACCACAACATTGGTGATGAACCCACTGCTGGGTCACATAGCAGGGAAGCAGAAAAATGACAGAGTATAGGCCATGTAGGGTTTGGGGTATTGTATAAATAATGCATGTGGTGTTTCCTACCACTTGCGTATAATCCACTTCATTAAATCAAGAGTGGTTCGAGCTCTTGAGTTGGCTTAGCCGAACCCAAATGGGTTGGTAACTACCATGGCAAGCCAATATTTATTTAGATAAGTGGAAAGTTTAAATGACATTTTTTTGATAACTTACAAATGAGTAGCAACGAAACCGAGTTTAAACGGGTAAACAAACTTAACACGGTTTATAAAGCTTATTTGACACTAAAAATATTTTTAAAAACTTATTCGGGTTTTTTTTAAACATGAAAAGTTATACGAATAAAAGAATATAAAATGTAAAAGTTACGTGTATCATATATATTATTTGGAAAGTCAAGGAATTACAAATATAATTTTTCTGATAAGAAACTTAAACGATTCGAGCGAACCGTGACATATAAACCTGATAATTACACAATTTAATTTACAACTACGATGTAAATAAATAAACACGATAAGAAAATTAACAACTGCGATATAAATAAATAAACGCACTAGGAAAAATATATAAACTTATAACTTCACAATAATGTTTCATATTCCTCCTGAACGTAAAACCCATGACTTGTAACTATACGTTACGGACGCGTGATAGTATAAATTCCGGATATAAGGACATATAATGTATAGGGCTCGTCCCCTAAAGCCAACGTTTAAACCAACCTTTGGAAAACATAAAACGTAATCCACATAAACCGACAATGGCCCTTTTATGACTCATTTGCATAATTGCATTTATACATTAGATTTGGAAGTAAACTCAGACTTTATCATAATTACTTTAAGGGTGTTTTGATTGAGTCATGCCTATTGACTAACATTGATCCATTATCAATTTCAGCAATTAACCGACTAAGGTTAAAGTTTTCATAGCCCCTATTTACTGTTTTAAATCATCTTTTGGGGTGAGACATTGCTTATTTTTAACATTTGAACACCAGAACATTTAACTGATATTACAAAGGGTCTAAGTCCTTATCCGACCCAACTTGCTATGTTGCCTAATTTATCATGAACCGTTCATTCATGTAAGCGTGAATGTTATGGATAGATCTATCGGGATTGACATCCCTGTTTGTCTTGGACTGACATTAGTAAAGCAAACACAGTTTCATTTGAGTCAGTTACGGATGTCCGGGATTGAAACATCTGCAGGCTTTTCCTATGATGGTACTTGTTTAACCTAGTCTCATTCGGTGGTCATGAGCTTAGACAATAGTAAATACTTTTCATTGTGATATATAGGATTACTATATTTCATGCTATGGTTATAAATCTTGTGGCTCATCATTATTATCAAATAACAAAACCTATGAACTCACCAACTTTATGTTGACACTTTAGCAATGTATTGTTTCTCAGGTGTTCTATATCCAGAATGTGTGGATTCTGCATTGGTATATTGGCAATGTAAGGTTCTATCTCTCGGATCAAGTCCTCTTTATTACGCCCATGAAGTCACAATCCCAAATCCAGTCTTCCGCTGCAGTGAAATTTAGGGGTGTGACAGATTGGTATCAGAGCTTTTGGTTATAGAGAACTATGTTGCATTAGTAACTCTAGACTATAACTGGCTCCTAAGGACACATCATAATAGCATGCGCACTATCTATTTCCTAAGTCAACAACTGTTTGGCACGATATCATTAAATAACTAAATTATCATTTGTCAGTCATGAAAAACATGTTCCATTAGACTACAATTATACATTCACCATCTTGGAATAACATACCATGGTTTACGTATTTGTAACATCCTAGGTGCAAGGAAGCATCATGTCTCCCACCAAATAATCAACACTATAAACCCAACATCACACCTACGAAGAGTCCACTTACACAATGTTATGGGAATTTTGCAATAATTACATCCTTATAACTCATATCATGAGGTTACCTACATAAACACTACGGGATACCTTGCTAATCACCCACTCGTTGCTTCACTAAGGACTCATTATAGCAACTGTTGTAAGATACTTATACTACTATCCACTATGTTGGTATACCCTTAAAAGTATTTCAAAGTATATAAAAACCTACCAGAAAGCATGTGCCGCTTGAGTACACCAATAATTGGCGAATGTCACATCATCGAGAAACGTGAACAACAAACTCATAATGAGAAGAAATTGAAAACACACCCGGTAAAAGTAAGATACAATAGTCGCAATTAGCAGTCACAAACTACGGAAAGAAATTTAAGACATAAAGGTTTACACCAGCCCCTGAGTCAAGACTAATGTGAACTCTACGAATATGCACCTATTGACCAGAATCCTACCACACTTTCCAGTCACCGACTTAGGCCTTAACATAAGGATACCGCTAATAATTACGAGTAAATTTCCCCAAAACAAATAAGAAACATACCAATGCCAAAATCCAACACTCCTAGACATATCCTCGAGACATAGTATGCATAACCATTCAAAACGTGCAATACACATTATCTTAAAAATAGATGACACTCATAAGTTAATCTTTACCCAAATATGGAATATAAGAAGAAGAAACCCTACTTTGTCGTATGCAGGGTGTATTCGAGAAATGTCTCAATCACTTTCCAGCAACGTACCTGACAACTCCCCAGAACAGGAAACCGCCACGGGACATCCCATTCCAAGAAGACTCGACTCGCCAACCTCTCAGGCAATCCAATTACCTGAACTGGAGCTAACTTTGACCCCTGCTACAGAGCGTGAACACTCCCAAGAAATAAATAACCATAGTGTTCCTATACTAATATCACAAGCACCTGGACCATCTCAAAAGAGAAGTAGATCACCATCATCGCCATTCTTCCCAGATGCCATTACCTTCTTTGACGGTAAACCAGCATCCGAGACATCAGAACTCAACCCACAATATGTGACGGCCATACTAGAGGACCTGGAAGTAGAGATCGACACTCTTCATGCAGACACCGAAGACAAAGAGCTTCTAATCTCCGAATTGCAAGATTCTCTCGCAGCTGCCGAGAATAAGATCGTAATATTGCAGATAAGGGTAGCTGATGCCAAGGACAGACACGCTGAGGATCATGAACAAATTCAGAAAATTCTAGCCCGCCTAGGCCTATAAGCAAGACAGCCAGACTCGCTATAACAATGTATCCCAGCTTGCAAGGAAATTAATAAAGACTTGTACTTTGCTTTCATGAAATAATAAATGAAATAACAATTCTGCCCTAAAAAGTTTCTGAGTACATTTACCCAGTATAAGGGAAACCATATAATTGATAATTTTTAGAATCAAATGACAAGCATCGTAATGCGCCAATGAAATAACAATATCAAAATTACTGCTCAAATACAAACAAGTATGCTCGTTGCCCAACAAATGAAGAGTACAATCATGTGCCCGGAAAATGGAAATAGAGAAGCTATTTCTGAGGAACACTATGAAACTTGAAGGATCATTTCAAAGGGGCCACACATAGTACTTCAGACAAGACACAGTAACCCCTACACAAAATCAAATTTCTTTCCTCCACTATTCGACATTTTGTCAGTCCGAAATAATTTCTCTCATCAATAAACGCCTTTTCAATAAAATACTAAATACATCTGAAAGATTAGCATGTAATGACTTCCAATCATACCAAGATGCGAGGAGGGGTACATAGCAATATATGACTATAACGAGAAGGGTGAAACAATAAAATAAACAACGCGGAAGTCTATTCAACCAAATCCATAATAATTTTGTTCATAATACAACATGATACAAAATATAGGGAATACAACAAAAATGTATAATGTTAAAACAATAGATACATCACCGCGTGAAAAGAAACACATCGGATAGATCAGCAAAATAAGCAATGTGATGATTATGATCATGACAAGAGTGAAAATCTCGATTGGGAACCCTATGAGGATTGGTAATCAACAGTTTCGAGGAAAAGGAGGATAAATGTGAAATTGTGAAGTGAGAAATAAATTAAGATGAGGAGGGAGTAAAGTGAAACTTATAAGAAAAGGGGGTGGCGTAGTAGGTAAGAGTTGGGAGGAATATCGATTTAAAATATTT
>BQNB010036462.1:18531-50116 GCA_026074375.1 Tanacetum coccineum | reverse complement strand
CTCAAGTACATGTTTTAAGAATTCCGCTACTCTGATACCGTACATCTTTCTTGAAGTGACAAAGTATTAAAGTCAAAGAATTTCAAAAAAGTTTTTGTCACTCTGATATCGAACGTCTTTCTTGAAGTAACAAAGTGTTAAAGTTAAAGAACTTCAAGAAAGATGCATCATTAATGCTTTCAAGCTATCAAATCAAGAAAGGTATGAGCATGTCGGTCCAAAAGTCACGAGTTCACAAGATGGCAAAGTTTACAAGATGGCGAAAAGAGATTATGCTTGGTTGATGATCTCAAGGTGCTCAAGATCACATATTCACATACAAGTCAAGATAAAGGAACAAGCTCAAGCCTAAAGTCAATGATCACTACGCAAAGAAGCAAGACAAAAGATCAACTATTACACAAAAAGGACTCAAGATCAAGACAAGAAGCTTCAACGATTAATGATCAAGGTCACAAGGAGAGATCTCTATGATCACCCCTTAGGGGGAGATTGTTAGGAACACAGAAAGTGTTGATCATTTATGAGATCTCAACGATCGTCCCTTAGGGGGAGATTGTTAGGAATTCAGTTTTTAGTGAAGTGACGATCATTATCGATCTCACGAGCCTTAGTAATAGTTAGTCAATTCAATGTAATATCTAAGTAATCTAACCGGGCCGGCTTATAGAAAGTCCAAGGAAAGCCCATAGAAAGCCTGGCCTGGCCCAACTATGTAAGTATATTAACCCTCTCCACACATGGAGAGGGTGTTGGTTGAATCATTTTACACACACATTTTATGTGTTTTCTATGTGTTTTCTCCCTTCCACTTTCTCTCTCTAGTTCATCATTTGTGTGAAACTTGAAACCTACAATTGGTATCAGAGCCTCGGGTGGGTTTAGTGTTCGTTTATGGTCTTTTGGTTTGAGCTTATACGACTTTTTGGGCTTAAATCCTACGGCTTATTTTTGTTTCTTTTGTTTTCTTTAGATAATAACTAGCATCAATTTTAAAATATTGAGAAACAGTTTTTTATTTATAAATCTTTGCTAGTAAGTGACAAATTTAGGTCATATTTTTTAGCCTTATGTTTTTGAGTCAAAAGTTCTTATTTTTTTACTCAAAAACCAACACCTGCTTTATTTCACTTCTGTTCGTGGCTTCTAAATTTTGTCAAGCTGATACGCAGCTTATTATTAAGCTTCGAGGGTCACGATTTATTATGTTATAGCTTATTTAGTTTTTCTCGTATTTTCACGACAAAAAGCAACATCCTTTTCATAGCTTATTTAGGTTTTTGTTAAGAATTGTTAAGTAACAAAATTGTTTTAGCTTATTGTTAAGTTTATTGTGTGGCTTACTTCTGGTGAAAAAGTGCTTATTCTCAAGCTTATTCAAGCTTTTTGTTGGGTTTCTTCTTCTTGCTCACGGTTTGAAGAAAGAAAGGACACAAGGATTGAGTTTTTGGTTGTTTTTGTAAAAGACAAGAAAAGAGGACGTTTTGTGTGTTGGCTAAAAGACAAGACGTACGTTTTTTGTTTGTGTGTCAGGAGAACAATACCACATCACAGGTGAAGTATACATATAAGTGTAAGGCGAACTATACTCAAGCCTCATAGGCGAACTATACACGTTCATGTGTAGGCGAAGTATACGTCTTTGTGTAACAGGCGAACTATACGTTTAACTAAGGACGATTTATACGTTAAAGGAAAAAAGTGGGCAATTTATACGTGTGAACAAGGGTGATTATACCATAAAAATACATAGGCGAATTATACATAGGAAAAAAATGGTTAAACAGACTTGTTTCGTTTAATTTTGGGTTTTTCAGTTTCGTGCTTCGTTTGCTCGTGAGTCTTCTAACCTACACCATTACGATCGCTGTCTTTCAACGATCATCGTGGTATAATTGGTTTTCAACGATGATAACCGTACGTGTCCGTGAGAAGAGAATTACATTCGTTCTACACTTTGAATAATATTAACGAAGAAGACAATGTGGAAATAAGAGCGAAACGTGTTCTTTTTTATTATTATTCAACTATTATTCAAAATTGACAAGATTAGTCCCTGGATTTCAAGACCATTTCATCAATTGTCCTTTCTTTGTTCATTAGTCCTCCAAAGGAAATTGCCATTACACTGTTAGTCCTTTGTGAACTAAATTTCGCCGTTAGTCCTTTTTAGCTCATTAATCGTTACAAAAGCTTACGTACTTCAATTTCAACAACGATTTCAACATCAATTTACTATTGTTTCACGGTTTCTTCTTGATTTTGTAAAATCCCGCGAAAGATTCCATTTCTTTTCTCGGTTTAAATCATAGATTTGTAAAATCACGTGAACGTTAATTGATTCGAATCCACAACAACAATCACTTTACCTACTTAAGATTCTTAAATTTCACACATCGAATTTCAATGGAATCTTTGAATTCTAATTCTCAAGAGAGAGAGATGCACCAGTTGCAACAAATGCAAGACAAGCAAAGGAAAGTTGCACGATATCATTTCGACTACTTCATTCACACCTCAAGGCTCTTTTAAACAACGACTTAAAAGGAACTTCCATCGAGGGAGGATTCGAACGGGCATTTGCAACACTCTTTGAGCAAGATGTTCAGACCTTCATAAGAACAATGTTCGTAAACTTGGATCAACTAGAAAAACATCTTTCCAAAGAAGAATTTCAAGAACTTGAATTCTCTAGTGCATTTAGAGTACTTTTGCAACAATTTCAGACGTTCCTCTATTCACGATTCTCATTCGATATTGATGAAGGTCTCATGATACGCAAGTACTTTATTGCATATACAAAGACCGATGTTCCATTATTCCATGATAAACTGATCCAGTACATGGAATCTCTTTGGGAGTCAATTCAGGAAAGAGCAAAGCATAAACGAGAGTATGACTGAAGGATGAATGACAGAATGATGCAGTCAAAAGAGGGAAAGTTTATTCGAGTAAAGCATTAGATGCTGGTTTGGTTGTTATGGAAAGCAATGAGACAGAATCAGAAAGGCATGTTTCAAGCAGCAGATCTGGGAAAGATACACATGCTGAGGATGCAGATATCAACTCCGTGAATGACAAACAACCAATGGCTGAGGTACAACTGTTTGCTGAACATAATATACGTGATAAAGAACAACAACATTCTGAGCAATCTGAATCCGTTTATGACACATATGTGTTGGAAAAAGTTGATAGAAATACCATTCCTAAATCAACAGATATGAGTCATAGGGGAGGAGAGATTGACCAGAATGCTGATGATGAAAAATGTCAAGTTTCATGTCCTTTGCTTGATCCATCATTTGATAACATGACAACTAAATTTTCAAACCAATTTCTCGAATCTGAAAATATTTCTCTCAAAAAGACTGTTGCCCAACTTCAAAAAGACTTTTTAAGAATGGAAACACATTGTGTTAACCTGAAACTTAAATATCAAAATCAAGTTTTAAAAAATGGGCAACATGGTCAAATTTTGAATGAAACAAGTAATAAAGCCAAGATTAAAAAGGAAATTGAGGTACTTGAAACGATCAATATCAAATTGGAACATAGTGTGGCTAAATTACTTACAGAGAATGAGAAGTTGCATAATGAAAATGAGCATTTGTAACAGACTTACAAAGATCTTTATGATTCTATCAAAAAGACACGAGTTCAGACAAAAGACCATAATGACTCACTGATAGCTAAAATAAATAGTAAGACTGTTGAAAATGCTAATTTAAAGGCTCAGTGGTATGTGCTTAATTACACATATCATTTTCCATAAAAACAGGACCTAAATGACCAAAAACGTACCGAAAATACTTTGTATTTGTATGTTTTCACTTATATTGTGCAGGAAACGGATATCTGACAAAAGGACGAAAAATCAAGCCAAAACGGACAAAACTGAGCACGAAACGGAAAGAGCGAAAAAAGCCAAAGTCAAAAAGTCAAAGTCAAAGCCAAAGCCGTAAACAAAGAAATACTTAATGAGCCCACCCGTACCCATATAATGGGTCGGGTCAGCCCATTAACGTAATATATGAAGACTATTACAAAGAAATGGGCTCAATACCCTTTTATACTATACTCGGCCCAAAACCATAACCTAAGCCCAAAACACCCAATCCCCATTTAACTAAGTTAAGCCCCAAAACCCTTAACATGTTAACACCGTTAGTCCTAAAAGGATGAACCATGCAATAACACAATACAACTCGAAGGGCTCAAACTGGCAACTCTATAAACTTTTATACACCACAAGGACCTTCATTGTAATACCATATAACAAATTCAAGGGCCTAATTTGCCAAACCCACAAACTATTACCCTACTCATCCAAAACTAAAATTTCCGCCAAATCCCAAAACCTAATACTATTCATCATCTCCCACATCTGTCATTATCATTCTTGTAAACTGCCAAAACAAAGTCACACCCTCCTAAGCCCCACACCAGCTAGATGACAAAAATACCTTGGCAATCCCTTGCAAGACCATTGGTTGAAGGTTGAAGACAAAAAGATGGATGGCTATGATTCTAGGCTTGGAGAACAAGAAATTTTAAGGGCTAGGATGAAGCTTTGAGCTATCTCACACAACTAACACAACAAGCACACCTCAAAGGGCTTAGACGGATATAAAAAGTGTATGTTTTTCACATAGTGAATGTAACTAGGAGTAGACGTAGCTTAGTATAGTTTAGATTTTCCAGCTTATTTGTATTTTATTTTTATTAAAACCTTGTCATTTCTTTTATCTTAATGAAAATTTCAGTTTCTTAAGTTTTTCTTACAAATCTGTCTCATTTAGCTTGTAACTGCTTATTTCATCTTGCTTATTTTTCGTACTTAATTTTTAGTTCTAATTGCTTATATGTGCTTATTGTTCCTTAATCTTGATTTGTTTTGAGTTTTCTTAAGAATTCCTAACCTGTTTAAGCTAAAAAATGAAATGTAGCCTCTTTAAGGGGTGTTTGGGTCAAGGTGCCAAAGTGGGTCAAATTAGGTGAAATCTGTCTTTGGGTCTAAACTAAGTTTGCACAAACTCAAATTAAGTCTTAGTGTTAGTTTTAATAAGTTCAGATTAAGTTTTGTCAAAATTTCTAGTTTGTTTTATCAAGAGTTCAAATCTGTTAACATATAGGATTCTTAAAAAGCTTATTTGTCTAGATTCTTATATGTATGCTTAAGGTATGCTTTTAAAGCCTAAACCTAAGTTTTGCATTGTCAGGTATATTGAGAAATTTGTCTTCTTTTCTGTCATTTGTAGTTGGAAATAAGTTTTAATCATTTTAAGCAAAACAGTCAAGTAAGTAAGTTTATGGTTAAAGCAATTAATATCCTCTTTATGCAGATCATTTGAGATAAATTTCTAGCTTAACTTTGGTAGATTTTTGTTTAAACTAGCTTATTTGAGTCTTAATTCAATCTGTTTAAAGTTTTCCATTTGTCAAAACCATTTTTTTGTCTCTAATCTCAATTACTTTAAGTCTTTTTATCTCTAAAAGCCCAAGAACAAGTAGTAGTTTCTTTCACATTCAGCTGTCATTCCTAGCTTATTTATCTAGTTACTTTGCTCAAGCCTAGCTTATTTGAGTTCTTTTAGGTATAGGTTCTCATCTGGTTTTAGATTTTAGCCTGTTCCTTTTGATTATTAGTTATATAGCCTATGCTTAAGTTTGATCTGAGTTCTTTAAGTCATTTTATAGTTCAATCTGTACCCATGCTCACAATGCTTATCAACTTATCTTTCTTCTAATATCTGTAATGTTATATGCTTAATGGTCTAGTTATAGGTTTGTCTTTAGCTATTAGTGTTACTCCTTGCTTTAATTATTAAGTCCTCAAAAAGGCCACTCAAGTCCTTAGCTTAATTTTAAACAAAGTCTTAAGCATATTCAAAAGCAAGTTGTCTATTTTTAAGAAGAAGTGTTTTTTTTTTTTCCCAGCTTATTTTTAGTTTTCACAAAAAGTTGTAGTTAAGAAAAATGCTTATTTTTAAGTCCTATTTAAGTTTTTGTAAAAAGTTTTCCAAAAAAAATGATTAGCAAAAAGGAAGGCCATGGGGGTCGAACCCATGACCTCCCCCTTACATAGCACACGCCTTAGCACAAACACACAATACCAACTGCCCTATGCAAGGGTCTTTTGTCCAGGTTATTATCTTGCAACCATTTAATATTTAAGTTTTTTTTTCCAGTTTTGCTTATTATCCTTATTTGCTTAATAACTGTTTATTTTTAAGCAGTTTTTCAGAAGTTTTATTTTTCTTGCATTATTCATAGTTCATAGTATTTTTCCTTAATTTTTCAGAATTTCATAGTTTAGTTTAGTATTTTTTTATTGATTTTTCTTATTAAAACTGTTTTTAATTCATATTAAATTAAATAAAAATAAAAATAATATAATTCTTTTTTTAAAAATTTTCTTTTATCCTTTAGGACTTAGGAAAATTAATTTGCTTTCGTAGGGTTAAATTTGCTCAATTTAGGTTTTTAAAGAACGGGTTTAAGATCCGTTATCGTTTTCGTGTTTTTACCTTAATTGCCTTCATCTTTATGTTCCCGTAGACTTAGGATTTACTTTCCCATGCCTTACTTATGTTTCCCGTAGAATTAGGTTTCATTTATTTGCCTTATTTTGCTTCCCGTAGATTTTTAGGTTATATCCTGTTGCCTTAATTTGTATTTCCCGTAGATTTAGGTTTAAATTCCCGTACCTTTATATGTTTTTCCCGTAGAATTTAGAATCCAAACCAAATCCTTCTTGCATTCAAGCATCCAAAAGTCAAACCAAATACCTAACCGTCAATTTCATGCCTCGTTGGGAGAACGACTCTGGTAACACTTACCCGGAATCATTTATATTGTACCTGCGAGTTTGTTGACCTTTTTCCATAACGGTTGACTAGGTTGACTCGCGAGGATTTTATATTTGATATTTTATTATACTATTTGATATATAATTACCCCTGATCACAGCGAACCTTCACCTCAATATCTATATATATGAATATAAATACACACAAGGATCAAGATTCACGAGATCAAGAAAACCGGAAGCAGTATAGAGTGTTCCCAGGTCGTTTTGTCCCAACGAGGCTAGAAATGGAAAATCGAAAGACGATTGATGATTTGTGTTTACATATGACAAGAATGAGATGGTGTTAGTAATGGCCTCTTGGTAAGCATTAAAGGGGTTGAAGAATGTAAAAGAAATGTATAGATAAAGGGTGAAAACAAAGCAGCCCTCCATACACCTTAGGCAGAAACTGGGTCAATACAAAATCTATCGATTTTCACAAAGATGAATTTTGATATTGAAAGAAATGTACATGGACCCGTGATGCAATGCAAACCCACTTCCCATCCATTTGAGTTTCTCTCAAAAGAAACTTGTATCAGATTTGGTCACTGGAGATACACACGATCTTTCTATTGGCTTTCTCACTCGAGTTAAGGTTGATATTGAATAGGTGGCAGTTTACTCCAGGCCTTTGAATTACTAAATAACCAAAACGCATTGATCGAAGTCTAGAGACAGAGTATCAATAACATAAATCTCATATCGGACAATTCCATTACAACACTTGTTGAACATCATTCAAGTTCACAAGCTAGTTAACAAGAGTTCCTACGCATTATCCTTGTGATTTTCCCAGAAACAATTTCCGTAGTGATACTTAAGTATTCACATGTGGGAAGTTGGCAATCTTGCTTGTGAAGCAACATCAAACAAGCTCTTGGTAGGTGACTTGCGAGATTCTATATGAATCAAGCTTGTGTCAAAATGGATATCGATTTGGTCTTAAACGGAATTGACGATCAATCAGAAAGATAGTAAACTATTGGATCACTCATATCTCGTGTTGTATTGCTTTAAGACGTTTCTGGTATTGAGAAACAAAAAAAAAAAAAAAAAGCAAGTAAGGAGTTGATCTAAGCATACGCGTTAGAGGATCTAACACTTTGAGCTGGAAACCCTGTCAAGGAGGTTCTTCCAAATTGAACCTACCTGATCACAAGTACAGTATTTATACTGTAAAATGGTCCTTACGGAACCAGAGGTTAATGCAACCGAATTCCAACGAATCACAAAGCCATATTCGTCCATATCTGCTGTTTATCACTAATATTCAAATGCATGTACAAACGATGGTGTTGCAGCCTCATTCCACCAGAGTCATATTCATTACCACATACTCATGCTTAAACTACGAAGACATACTATAAGTATCAAGATTCAAGAATCAAGAAAGCTCAAGAGTCAAAGACAAAGACTTCCAAAAACTCTGATAGTAAAGATAACTCCTAAAAAACCCAGCATCAGGGGAGATTATTAGAGAGATTTCAAGAAGATGCAAAGTATGAGCATGTTGGTCAAGACACAAGATCACAAGGTGGAAAAGACGATCAAGACAAACAAGGAAAATATTTTAGAGACTCGAACAGCAAAGTGAAGTTGAAGACAATGTGAAAAAAGGCTCTTAAGATCAAAGATACAACAACATAATGGAACAAGATAAAACAATAAGAACAAAGATTCAGAAAATCACAATAAAGCATATCTCAACAAATCCAAGAAGCAAGATTCAAGATTCTCACCTTAAGAATTCAAAGACCACACATTAGGGGAGATTGTTAGCCTCAAATATATCTATAAACATGAAAGCTCAGAATCTGCAGGATACCTCCTTAAGGAAACCTTGCTTTGGAGGAGATTGTTTGCCTTAAAATATTGAGTCAAACAACGGAAACTCGGCTACAAATCATGAAAGCACGATCTTTATTTATTAAATGTTGTAATAGGCTAGAAACGGGACTCAGGCTCATTATTGAAAGCTAATTATGCATGTGTATCGGGTTAAAGCCCAAAGTTATCCTGAGCCCGACCCAAGTCAAACTCACGGCCCATTAAGCCTCAAATGGGCCAGCCTCATTAGAAGTATAAATACCCATATCCAAGTGTAGAGAGGGTGTTGGTTCGTTTGTATTTTCTCACACAAGTTTAATCCACCATCTTGTTTCTCTCTCTAAAATTCTCTCCTACCTCTCTTTACATTTCCTCCTATCTTCTCATCTTATTTTCTTGGTTTATCATGGTAAAGTGAAGTGATTCTGGGTTCTGACATTTGGTATCAGAGACAGGTTAAATAAAGGAAAGTATGCAATCATGTACATTAATCCTTACAATGAGAAGATAACAACTTTTTGGACTTGAGCTGACATAAAAAGTCAATTCAAAAGACATTCAAAGTCTTTCGAGCTCAAGTAACTTTGGTTTTTCAAAACACGTTGAACACAATTTTTCAAGAATTTCTCAAAATTTTCTTCAAAATCTTTCAAAATTGTGTGTTCGACACTCCCTCCTCATGCATCTTTCAAAAGTCGAATCATTTTTTATAAGTGAATCAATTTTTGAGGGGGACCTTTTAAAATCAAGTTTTAATGCGTTTAGGGACATACTCACATGTCTATTTTGTGTGTCTAAAACATTTCAAAAATGCTTAAACAACTGAAAATTGTTAAAATGTTAATAATATTTAAACACTCATTTTGTTAAAACATATACAAGTAGCTCAAACTCAATTTCACATGGAATTTACAAAGTCATAATCTTATTCTCTCAATTGGTGTCATATGTGTGAAATTGAGGGGGAGCCAAAGAAAAAGTTCCATTAATTCATGCTATCTAGGTGTCAACATTTTTCTCCCCATGCAACATTTTCATGTCTTAAATTTTAATCACTCGGTATTTCAAAAATTAAGTGAATTAGTATTTAAAATAAAGGGAGAAATGTAATTAAAATGTGATCGTGAAAATAAAAAGTGATCTAAATGACTCACAGTGCTTTATACTCTTCAAAAAAGGATTTATGATTACGATCTTATACCCAACAACATCTTAATTCATGACGATTATGAATTCATAAGGTGGTTAGGTTAGGTATTAGTCCTATGATCCAACCAGAACCGGAGGGATCTACCCAAGGACACTCCATAGTTAGAAATAGCAGTCCTTAGATATGATTGGAGATGAATGAGAAACGGGAATAATGCCGACTAAGATTGAGCTAACACTGGAACAATCACAACAAGGTGTTAGTAATGACGTCTTGGTAAGCATTGAAGGGGTTGAAGAATTAAAAAGAAATGTATGGATAAAGGGTGAAAAGAAAGAAGCCCTCCACACACTTTAGGCAGAAACCGGGTCAATACATAATCTATCAGATTCACAAAGATGAATTCTGGTATTGAAGACAAGACATCATGGACCCAGTGATGCACTGCACAACCCTTCCCAGCCATTCAAGTTTCTCTCAAAAGATACTTGTCTCATTTGTCACGGAGATACACACGACTTCTATTGACTTTCTCACTCCGAGTTAGTTGATATTGAATAGGTGGCAGTCTGCTCCAGCCTCCGAGTACTAAAACCAAAACGCACTAATCGAGTCTAGAGCCAAGAGATCAATAAAATAAATCTCATTAGGACACATTCCATGACAAACACTTGTTGAACATCATTAAGTTCACAAGTTGTTAACAAGAGTCCTACGCATTATCCTTGTGATTATGCCAGAACATTCAGAGTGATACTCTTTAGTATTCACAGTGATGAATGGAAATCCTTCTAGAGTCAACATCAAACAGCTCTGCGGTAGGTGACTTGCGAGATTCTATATGAATCAAGCTTGTGTCAACTGGATATCGATTTTGGTCCAGTAAATGAATTGACGACTCAAACATAAAGATGGTAACTATCTGATTCACTCATATCGTGTTGTCTGCTTTAAGACGTTCTGGTATTGAGAATAAGCAAGTACAGTAAAACTAATACATATGCGTTAAAGGATCTAACACTTTGAGCTGGAAACCCTGTCAAGGAGATTATTTGAATCTAGCTGATTACATGTATATTATTTATACTGTAAAAATGGTCCTACAGAACCGGAGGTTAATGCAACCGAATCTCGACCAATGACAAAGCCATATTCGTCCATATCTGTTGTTTATCACTAACTTTCAAATGCAGGTACAAGCGACGGTGTTGCAGCCTCATTTCAGCTGAGTCGGATTCATTACCACATGCTCATGCTCAAACTATAAAGACATACTATAAGCAGAAAGATACGTATCAAGAAAGCTCAAGTATTAAAGACAAAGACTTTTGCAAACTCTGATATACAAGATCTTCCTTTAAGATATCAAGTCTATCAAGGGATATTGTTAGCAAGCTTTCAAGACAATGCAAAGTATGAGCATGTTGGTCAGCCACAATATCGCAAGATGAAAAGCGAGCAAGACAAACAAGGAAAAGATTTAAGATCTCGGACTTCAAAGACAAGTTAAAGGACAATGAAAAAGGGCTCAAGATCAAATATCACAAAGCATAAAGGGAACAAAGACTACCATAAGATAAAAGACCAAGACAAAGACTCATGAACTCAAAGACACGCAATCTCAACAACGTCCACGGAAGCAAGATTCAAGATCTGACCCTAGAGAATTCGAAGACCACACATTAGGGGATTGTTAGCTCAAATTAACACATTGAGGCTCAGATTTTGAGGATAACCTCCATAAGGAAACCTCGCTTCGGGGAAGATTGTTAGCCTCAAAATATTAAGTCGAACAAAGAATCGAGGTCTTTACTTAGTAAACATTGTAATAGGCTAGAAAGGGTAACGAGCTCGTTTAATGTAATCAAATATTGCATCATGTAATTGGGCTTAAAGCCTAAGAAATCCTGAGGCCGAATCCAAGTCAAAACCCACGGCCAATAAGCCTTTATATTGGCCCACACATAAAGAAGGGATTGGTTGTATATTTTTATCTTTTACCTACACATAGGGAATCCACCCTCTTTCTTTTCTTCTTACTTTCTCTCTCTACAATCTTCCATTCTTCCTTCATTAATTCTCAGTGAAAATGTTTTCTAAGATCATTACAAGAAGGATATAGTGTGTATGTTAGTAGGTGTTTGCATGTTTGAAGGTTTAAAGCAGAACATCAGAGGGCGTATGGCTTAATGCAGCACCTGAAATCCCTGAGTATAAATGGGAGAGAATAGCAATATGGATTTTGTTACAAAGCTACCAAGGGCTAGTAGTGGGCATGACGTCATTTGGGTCATTGTGGACCGATTGACAAAGTCTGCTCACTTTCTACCTATGTGTGAGGACTATAAGATAGATAGGTTAGCTAGACTCTATCTCAATGAGATTGTTGCTAGGCATGGTGTGTCGATCTCAATCATATCTGATCGTGATAGTCGTTTCACATCAAGGTTTTGGCAATCAATGCAAGAAGCATTAGGAACCTCTTTGGACATGAGTATGTCTTACAACCATCAGACCAACAGTTAGAGTGAGCATACTATTCAGACCTTGGAAGACATGCTCAGAGCATGCATTCTTGACTTCGGGGGAAGTTAGGATGTTCATCTTTCATTGGTCGAGATCTCATATAACAATAGTTATCATTTTAGCTTAAGGTGTGCACCGTTTGAAGCCTTGTATGGTAGGAAGTGTCGCTCACCGATTATGTGGGCAGAATTTGGAGAAGGGCATTTGATAGGGCCTGAGTTAGTGCAAGAAACCACTAAGAATATCTCAAAGATCAAAGATAGGCTTAAGGCTGCACGTGATCGTCAGAAAAGCTATGTAGACAAGAGGATAAAACCTTTAAAGTTCAGTGTAGGAGAGCATGTCTTGCTTAAAGTGTCACCTTGTAAAGGTGTGGTACGCTTTGGGAAGAAGGGAAAACTAGCACCTAGGTTTGTTGGACCCTTTGAGATCACTGAGAGGATCGGTCTAGTAGCCTATAGACATAGACTACGTGAAGAATTAAATGGTGTTAATGATACGTTCCACGTGTCGAACCTTAAGAAGTGTTTGGCTAACCCAACACTACAGATACCTTTGGATGAGATACAAGTTGATGCTAAGTTGAACTTTGTAGAAGAACCTGTGGAAATATTAGAGTGAGAGTTCAAGAAACTTACATGAAGTAGAATTGCCATCGTCAAAGTTTGGTGGAATTCGAAACGTGACCCTGAACTCACGTGGGAGTGTGAAGACCAAATGAAACTTAAGTAGCCGCATCTTTTTAGTTCTAGCAGTAGTTGAATTTTGGGATCGAAATTCTTTTTAAGGGGGTAAAATGTAACCTTGTCCTTTTCTGAGATTTTAATGTTCTAATTTAGTCCTTTGACTATTTGACTTTTGTTAGTTTCATTAGAACAAGTACCATGTTGACGGTGGCGAATCCATGTGATTGTGAGTATTTCATGGTTATGTTGCTTGTGTTAATCATTTTTAGAGGATTTTATCTATGTTGATTATATTCTAGGAGGTTCCTCTTGTAAATTGATTGAAATGCCAAAAAACGAGTCCCGACACGTCCGTTAATGTTCAAAACAAATTTTGGGAAGTTTAATTCGGAAATATGTCGTGTAAATATTCTAAGTTCTTGGAAAAGTATTTTTAAGTCTAACAAAAATACTAGGAAACTTCAGGTAAAATTTTAAAGTCGAGAACGTTGGGTTTTAAGGAAAACCGACACAAAACGAAGCATCCCGAACCCCTTCGGATACCTATATCGGTCGGTCAAAAGTAGACTAGGAGGAAACATGTTTAGATTTGGTACCAAAGGACATGTACATATTGTCTTATTGAATTTGTAGAACACACACAATTCATTTGTTTTCTCTCTTCCTTGTGGTTTTGCTCGTCCGAATATAACACATACACACACTTAAAATTTTGCAAACTTGATCAAGAACATGAAGATTTAGGAATAGTTGGTTGATTCTTGTATTCGGGTTATCATTTAAACAACGTTTCGGTTGTCGGATCATGTCCTAACTCGCTTTCAAAACCCTCTTTGTAAGTCTTCTAGATTTTTATTTAACTTGTACTTTTGAATGTCTAATGATGCATAGAAGCTAGTTGTACGTTGCGTTTGCTAAAAATCGAACATGAAAAAATTACAAAAACTAGTAAAGGGTGCGTTTTTTGTTCGAATAAGAAACAAAAGAAACGAGGGTTTTGTAGTTTTATTGTCCTTGTTGTGATGGTTGAACAACATTTATTTTCTATTTAGCTTATTTTTGTTAGTAGCTTATTCGACTTATTTATAAGCACTAGTGAACCTATTTGTGGGCTTATATTGATTCAAAAACCCCTAGGACAAAGGAATAGTTATTTTGGTTACTTACCTCCTATGTTGTATTTTTGTGGTCTATTTTGATAGCTATTGGTAATAACTGTTAGAAATACAAAAAAGTGTTGGTCACTACCAATATAGTTAATCATAGCTCGTAGTAAGTTGTATGGTTAAGTTAGAAAGCTAACCGGGCCAAAGGTCTATGGATAAGCCTACTAGAGGCCCTTAGCCGGCCATTTTAAGGCATATATAAACCCTCTCCACACATGGAGAGGGTGTTGGTTGTTCATCCAACCATCTTTCTCTCTATAAAACTCTAAGTGAATCATTCCATACTATGTTAAGATATTCTACAATTGGTATGAAGAGCCATGAGGTGTTTGTGTAGGTTTTGTGTGTGTTTCATCTACTCGTTTTACTAGTATTTTTTGTTCGAATCCATTCAAAAAGTTTTCACTTTTTAGGGTTTAAAACCATAAGATAATAAAAACTTTCTTCTTAGTATTCTTAGTATAGACTTGAAGTACAAGAAAATCTTTCAAATACCATAAAAAAATATTCATCTTTTTGGTCTTTTTGGTTAAAAAGAGGGTTTGTTCCTGAATCTTGATTTCAAATTTTTCGTGTCAAAAACGTTAAAGTTTGTGTTTTTATGGTTCTAATAGTCTTAGATAGTTAAGTTGTACAAGAAAAATCAGGTAAAAACATCAAAAATTGAGTCTTTTTAAGATTTTTTATTTTTGAGTTTCGTAGTGTATTGGGCGATTTATACGTGTCTATAGGCGATCTATACGTATTCAATTGCTCAGGCGATTTATACATCATTTCCTATAGGCGATCTATACGTGTTCACTTGGTCAGGCGATCTATACGATTTCTTCAGGCGATCTATATGTGTTTACTCCTTCAAGAGATTTACACACCTGTTTGTTAAGGAGATTTATACATCTGAATTGTTCAGGCGATTTATACTTGTCTTTTTGTAAAGGCGATTTATACACAATTTCCACGGGTGATTTATACATCTTCCTATTGGTGATTTATACGTTTTGCTTGGGAGATTTATACGCTTGACTAAGGATAACTATATGCATTTGTTAAGTGAATTATATGGTTGTTCTTTGATTTGTAAAATCTCATGAAGATTTGATTTCTCGGTTTTATCAAGAATTGTAAAATGTCGTGTATTTCAAAAGACTCAACTTCATTAATCAAAACTCACTTTAACAAAACAACCTCCAATCACTGTCTGATCGTTTTAATCTAATCACATTGAAATGGATCCAATGATTTCACTTGGACAAAAGAATACTCTCCGGTGCAGACAATCGTCCACCCATGTTGGACAAAGACCTGTATGATTCTTGAAAGAGTCAAATGGAATTATACATGCAAAATAAAGAGCACGAAAGAATGATACTTGAATCATTTGAACATGGTCCTCTCATTTGGCCTACGGTTGAAGACAATAGAGTGATCAGAATGAAGAAATATGCTGAATTATCTGCTGCTGAAAAAATTCAAGCTGACTATGGTATAAAAGCTACCAATATCATTCTTCAAGGTCTTCCTGCTAATATCAATTCACTTGTGAATCATCACAGAGTTGCTAAAGATTTGTGGGAAGGAGTTCAATTACTAATGGCAAGGGTACATCTTTGCAGCGGAAAGAGAATGTAAGTTGTATGATGCATTTGATAAGTTTACTCACATCAAGGGGGAATCACTTCATACATACTTACTTGAATTTGCTTAGTGATCAATGACATGAACTTATCTTCAAGATGAAGAATGGAGCATTTCAAAGTTAATACACAGGTTTTAACAGTCTTCCACCTGAAATGGAGTAATTTGTGACTGATGTCAAGATAGTTAAAGATTTTGCTACCTCCAAATTTGATCATACTTCATGCATATCTTGAACAAACGCGAAGTCCATGCAAATGAAGTCCATATTATGCGTGAACGCAATCAAGATCCACTTGCATTCGTTGCAAATCAGCAGATGACACCACCTCACTTCAACACTTATTAGTCTTATTACAACAATCCTTAACTTTAACAACAGTTTTCACCATCACAACATGAATCAATTCAACCCAATCAACATTACTCATCTCATTATCCATACAACTCTCCAATTTAATATTCATCTATTTCCACAATCTCATGCATTTCAGTCTAAATGAAATCTTTCAGCCTCAACATTTCCACAATAATTCTTCAAGTTGCGTATCACTCACCTCAGATGCGGGGGGGTACATAACTATGATGGAATCACCATTTGGAGACACAGGTTTTGCTGTTCTTGTATTTTCTCTTGGAGATGATCCGATTTCTTGTCTCAATAAAGCAATGGCTTTTTTAACGGCTGTAGCTTCTTCAAGGTTTCCTTCTACCAATAATCAGCTCAGAACTTCCTCTAATCCAAGAAACCAAGCCACTATTCAAGATGGTCGGGTTACCGTGCAACAAGTTCAGGGGAGACAAGGGCAAAATTATTCTGGTACAACATATAAGGGCAATGCTACTAGTTCAAGGGGAAATACAACAAGTGGACAAGCAAGAGTTGTTAAATGCTACAACTGCCAAGGTGAAGGGCTTTGGTATGGCAATGCACTCAGCCAAAGAGACCAAGGATCTTGATGGTATAGAGTGAGAAAGCAATGTTAGCAGAAGCTCAGGAAGCTGGACAAATATTAGATGAGGAGCAACTCGCATTTCTTGCAGATCCAGGAATTCCAGCAGATCAAGTTCAGACAATCATCCCTCACAATGCTGCTTTCCAGACTGAGGATCTCGACACTTATGATTCAGACTGTGATGATCTCTCGACTGCACAAGCGGTTCTTTCTGGCCACATTTCCAAATATGTTCTGAATTATTCAGAGGTACCTAATTTCTGAAAACCTATCTGAATGAATATTAGGATAATCAAAGGGGTGCATGCATTTTAGGATTTTGACAAACACAGTTAAGGATTTACAAATTAATGAGATATCTTGTGTAGAAATATCATTCCAATATTCTTAATTTGCAAGGAAACACAACATGCAATGTTCAAGATACAATTACAGGCACAACAAAGTTTCAATGTTTTTGTTTTGGTGATTGAACAAATGTGAAACAAATGATTAATTCATGTAAAATAATTCGGAAAAGGCCATTAAGGAACAAGATAAATGAATCAATAACCGCTGAGTTAGAGAGAATATAAGGAAAGGGTCAAAAACTTTTGAACAACGTGTTAAATTGATTTAAGTTTCGTGAAATGATGATTGGATTCTCAAAGGGGGTGATATGATTAGAGGGAAACTTGAACTTAAAGAAAAATAATGACTCACTTGAGCAAATATTTCTATACCAAATCAAGAAAAGAATCTCTTATTCAAAATGTTTTCAGGGTTTTCAAATATGATCAAAGAAAAGGAAAATAAATAATATGGAAAAATGAAAATTGATTTGAAAAGAAGATTAAGGAACTTGATAATATCATTTGTTAAAGTGGTGTCAATCTATCAGTAAGTGCAAAATGTTTAATCTAAGCCACAAGGTTTTATGAAATACATTATAAACAAGCGCTAGGTTTATCAAAATCCGTTTTATCTTAAGAAAGCTCAACGGCTAAAACCAGCCTTGTATGATGGTGTTGTTTTGTCTAATAACATGTTTGATATGATGTAATTAATGATGAAGAAACATTAATTTTGGAAGAAGAGAGTCGATCAAAAATGTCTGAAAAAGAAAAAGATCCTGAAGTTATTGGAAAGAAAATTTCTCATAAACCTATCGATTATGAAAATTTAAATAGCTTAACTGATGATTTTGAAAAATGTTTTTCTCCACAACAAGAATTATCGGCTGAACAAGCCTTTTGGTTTCATATACTCAATCCATCCATTGAATCTTCTTTCACACCACCTGTCATAGTGGAAGTTCCTAGTGAATTACCTAAGGTGAGTTTGGTGAATGCAAGCCTTAAAAAACTCAAATTCCACCTCACCCAGTTTGACTCTGTTGTGAAGAAGAGGACCATACCTAATGCTCTTGAAGAAGGTGAATGGGGGTTTGAGCATACTAAAACTGTTTTTAACAATGAAATTTATTCCATTTCTAAAAATCTTTATAAAGGACATCTTCAACTGTGTTTGATAAACAGATCTTCTTAATGTAATAACGGAAGTACAAACAGTTTTTGTCCATAATGGACGCGGGTGTTCATCTGTCTTCAGTTGAAAAAACAATTGTGTGGAAATTTCTAAGAAAAGAAATTCTTTTAGAAAAATGGATCGACTCTTACAAAAAAAATCATGTCTTCGAGATTGTTTGTTCACTGTGATAAATTCTATGTCTTGGAATAATGATTCTGTGAATATGGAAATGCTAAAGTGTGATTCGTGTGAAAGGTGTTTGAATCTTGATGCTGAGCTTTCCAAATCAAAACTTGCATTTAATGAGTCTTTTTGAAAAAGTACGCACAACTTGAAAAAAACTTGTATTTCTCTCGGAAGTCTCAATGCAATTATAAATAGGAAGTTTTTCAAAACGATGATTCGTGCTGGTTATCTATCATGCTGTTGAAATTCAGTAATATTTTGAAATCAATGATTTGAAAGTCGGCTTCAAGATAAAGAAACCAGATAATTTATAGGTTTGAAGGGCTACTATTAAATCTTTGAGAGAGAATACCAAGGAAGAGAACGTTAATCCTGATAAATGTGATCTCGAGCCTAAATAAGGAAACCTGGAAAATATAGGTGGCAAATTTTCTTTATGAGAATGAACGTCTTAGTAATGAAATTAATCATGTGAAACAAGTTTTTAAAGATCAGTTTGACTCAATCAAACAAACACGTGTTCGTCATAAAGAACAAGCTAATAAAATGAGGATTAAAAACTCAAATTCAAGACAAGGTTTTTGTGATAACATCATTGAAAAATGATTTACGAAAATTAAAAGGGAAAAAAATTGTTGAAAATGTTGTACACACACCTTCTGCCACCACTATTGCTCCAGGCATGTTCAAGCTTGATTTAGAACCGTTGCCTCCTAGGTTATTGCAAAATAGGGAAGTTCACATAGACTATCTTAGGAACACTCAAGAACAAGCTAATATTCTTCAGGAAATAGTCGAACAAGCTAAGCCAAAACAACTTTGCCTATAAGTATGCCACAAGAATTCTAGAGTTGCTTGTATATGTTCAAGATACGTGCCCTAATGCGATAATACCTAGTGCTAAGAAGGTTACTGTCAAACCCATGAACAATGTCAAGAAAGTTAGGTTTGTTGAACCTCTCACATCCTCAAGCAACATTAAATAGGTAGAGTCTTCAAATACATCAGATTCTAACACACCTGTGTTGTCTTATATAGGAGTGAAGTATTCTACTAGTAATTGCGGATCAAAGCCTCCAGGCAATAAAAGGAATGATAAGATCTCGCAAACACCAAGTAGGAACAAGAAGAATAAAGTAGAAGCCCAACCTAGTAAAGTGAATCGTGTTGTAAAACATGTTTATGATGTTGATGTTAAGCATTCACTGTCAAAAGCGAATTCTAAAATTCTCTGTGCAACTTGTAATAAATCTATGTTTGATGGTGTTCATGATAAATGTCTTCTTGATCTTGTGCAAAATAGGAATAAACCTACTAAATCTGCTAAGAAACATTAAAAAAAACAAATGTTAGGGAAAAACTACGGGTTCATGTTATTCACTAAAGTAGGATTTAAGTGGAAACCAACAGGCCAGAATCTTCACTATAGTTGGTAACTCGTGCCCTTTAACTAGGATCACCTCAACTAACGTAGTGCCTCCTAAGCAAACCACTTCCCACTAAGATGAAATACAAAAACCAGAGATAAAAGTATATAGCAGGAAACCCAAAAATGTTAGAAACATAGGTTCGAGTAAAATAGCTAAGATTTTAGAATCTAAGAATGCTAACCACTGGGAACCCAATCAAATTTGGGGATCCACTACAATAGATATTCCATTGTCTTCTTCTCTTGTCATGACAGGTTGTCCAGATTGTACTCTGGTATCTGGACTCCGGTTATTCAAAACACATGACAAGAAATCGCTCTCAGCTCATGAACTTTGTCAGTAAATTTTTAGGTACTGTTAGATTCAGGAACGACCAAATTACAAGGATTATGAGGTATGGTGACTATCAGCTGGGAAACGTTATTATCTCAAGGGTATACTACGTTGAGGCCATTTTGTGATGCGGATTTTTGAAGTTGCATTTCGGAAAAACACTTGCTTTATTCGAAATTTGAAGGTGGTTGATCTACTTTCAGGATCCTAAGGACACCATATTTGTACCAATTTCTCTTAATGACCTGCTTAATCATCGCCGATTGTCTTTTCCAAAGGCATCAAAGACTAAGAGGCTGGTTATGGCACCGTCGCTTATTCATTCTTAACTTCGGTTCTTTGAACAAGCTAGCTATAAGCGGTTTCACGAGAATTCCTAGGCTTTGAATTCAAAAGATCATTCTTGTGTTCAGATGTGCATTAGGGTGAAGCAAAAACACTTCATTCACCAATGCTGAAGGACACTAACCAAGAGAAACTATATCTTTTGCATTATGGATTTGTTGTGGCCCGATGCGTGTGGCTAGTATTAACGGGAAAAGGTATATCTTAGTGATAGTCGCGATAGTAAGATTTAAACTGGGTCAAATTTTTGAAGACATAAGATGGAAGCTCTGCGGCCATCATCAAATGTATTAAAAACATACAAGTTCGTTTGAATGCCACAGTCCAGAATGTTCGAACAAATAATGGAACCGAATTTGTCAATCAGACACTTCGTGAATGGTATGAAAATGTTGGCATCTCGCATCAAACATCTGTAGCTCGCATCTCTCAGAGAACGGTGTTGAGGAAAGGCGAAATCAGGAACTTGTAGAAGTGTCAAACTATGCTGATATTTTCTAAAGCTCCATTATTTTTTTGGGCCGAAGCTATCAATACTGCTTGTTACACCCAAAACCGTTCTTTGATACGCCTCCGATACAACAAAACTCCATACGAGCTTATGCAAGACAAGAAACCGGACGTATCATTCTTTCATGTCTTTGGTTTACTTTATTATCCTACCAATGAAATGAGGATCTGGGTAAATTTGATGCAAAAGCAGACATTGGGATTTTCGTTGGTTACGCGCCTGCAAAGAAAGCGTTCAGAATCTACAACAGAAGGACCCGAATAATTACAGAAACAATTCATGTAAGGTTCGATGAACTAACAGCTATGGCTTCTAAACAATTTAGTTCAGGACCCGGGCTTTAAGGAATGACACCTGCTACATCCAGTACAGGACTTGGTTCAAACCCTGTTTCTCAACAACCTTGCATGCCACCAATAAGAGATGATTAAGGTCGGTTATTTCAACCAATGTTCGATGAATACTTTAACCCTCCACTAATTGCTGTTTCTCCAATTCAAGAAGCTGCTGCTCCAAGAGCTGAAGTATTAGCTGATTCTCTTGTGTCCACTTCTATTGATTAGGATGCTCCATCAACAAGTATTCCCTCATTACAAGAACAAGAACATTCTCCAATCATTTCTCAAGGTTTTGAAGAATCACCAAAAACACCAAATTTTCATGATGATCCACTTAATGAATCTCCCAATGAAGACTCAACTTCTCAAGGATCATCATCGAATATAAGACAAATCCACACTCCATTTGAACACCTTGGTAGATGGACTAAGGATCATCCAATAGCAAATGTAATCGGAGATCCTTCTCGCTCTGTATCTATGAGAAAGCAACTCGAAACTGATGCCATGTGGTTTTATTTTGATGCCTTCCTTACTTTAGTAGAACCCAAGAACTTCAAACAAGCAATGACCGAACCATCATGGATCGATGCAATGCAAGATGAAATTCATGAATTTGAAAGATTTGAAGTTTGGTAATTGGTGCCGTGTCCCGATAACGTGTTCTTGATCAAACTCAAATGGATTTATAAGATCAAAACAGATGAATCTGGTGGGGTACTAAATAATAAGGCTCGACTAGTTGCTCAAGGATTCAGACAAGAAGAGGGTATCGATTTTGAGGAGTCATTTACACCGGTTGCTAGAATAGAGGCCATTCGTATCTTCGTAGCAAATGCCGCTCACAAGAATATGACAATCTACCAAATGGACGTCAAAATGTCTTTCTTCGAATAGCGAGCCTTAAAGAAGGAGGTCTGTGTTTCTTCATCCAGAAGGATTTGTTGATCAGGAAACCATTGCATGTTTACCAATCTCAAAAGGCTCTTTACGGTCTAAAATAAGCACCACGCGCATCGTATGATATGCTGTCAAGCTTCCTATCTTCAACAATTTCTCCAAGGTGCAGTTGATCCAACACTCTTCACACGACATGCTGGAAATGACATATTACTGGTACAAATTTATGTTGACGATATAATATTTGCATCATCTAATACTGCCATGTGTGATGAGTTTGCTAATTAGATGACCAATAAGTTTAAGATGTCGATGATGGGGCAAATGTCATTCTTTTTAGGATTACAAATATCTCAAAGTCCCAGAGGCATCTTTATAAACCAATCTAAATATGCTTCTGAAATTGTTAAAAAATATGGTTTGCATTCTACTAATTCTGTCGACACACCCATGATTGAAAACAAGAAATTGGATGAAGATCTACAGGGGAAACCAGTTAATGCTACACTTTACCATGGCATGATTGGATCCTTAATGTATTTTACATCCAGTAGACCTGACCTTAACCATGTTGTCTGCTTATGTGCCCGATATTAGGCTAAGCCTACCGAAAAGCACTTACAAGCGGTGAAACGGATCTTTCGATACCTTAACGGAACCATTAACATGGGTCTATGGTACTCGAAGGATACCGATATGTCACTCACAGCTTATGCAGATGCCGATCACGCGGGGTGTCAGGACACTAGACGTAGTACATCGGGAAGCGCTCACTTCTTATGAGACAAACTTGTTAGTTGGTCGTCAAAGAAACAAAAGAGCACTGCCATATCGAGTACAGAGGCTGAATATATTGCCTTGTCTGGATGTTGCTCACAAATCCTATAGATGCGTTCACAACTAACAGACTATGGTTTTAAATTCAATAAGATTCCTCTGTACTGCGACACCAAGAGTGCGATTGCTTTATGCTGCAACAATGTTCAACATTCAAGAGCTAAGCACATTGATATTCGCTACCATTTCATAAAGGAGCAAGTGGAGAATGGAATCTTTACTAACTAGCTAACATCTTTACTAAGATTCCTCTGTCCGGACTGAATACCAACTGACTGAAATCTTTACTAAACCGTTGCCTCGAGAGAGATTTAACTTCTTGATCGATAAGCTTGGTATGAGAAGCATATGTTGAAATGTCTGCCAGAGGAAACGGATGAGTGATGGTGGTAACTCATATCCTGTATATATGTACATATGAAAACATAAAAATCCAAAAAGATTTTCCTTTTAAAAAATTTTACAAAAACAAAAGAAAAAATTAAAAAATCAGGAAAAATATAAAAATATGTATCTCTGGCATGTCTTCTGAAAATCGATAATATTCACGGCCTTAGAAATGTCATTTAATAATGATACGAGACTGTAAATGAAGTTCGAGCAGAAGTTTAAAAGCTTTTAAAACATGCCAAAATAGCTTGCTATTATTTCAGATAACAACCCGGTCATCATCTTAAAGGCAAGTATTTCAAAAAGAGAACTTGGCCTCACAACAAGAAATGAAATTTTTCTTGGGAATGAATTACTTCATATTCATTCAAAGGCTTGTGCTTACTTTACAGCACAACCCGGGCTTTCTTTATTCCATTAGTGTACGTGTCAGTACGCTTATGTGGTAAAATAAGAGAAATCTTATTTTTTATGGTGTTGTTTTCAGAAACTTTAATATCAGAAATTCATCAGAAAATCATTTTCAAAGACATTTGACCACTCAAACAACGACTACTGCTCTTTAAATAGAAAACGGGTCATTGTTTGAGGGGGAGAAAATGTCAAATATCTTCTTCATGAAATCAGTTTGTGATTAATGGAAAAAGGTTTTAAACAATAACGGGTTAACAATTAAAGGGGAGTTAATTAAGTTTAACGTATTTGTGCCTTATATGTTATGTGTTTATGTCTTTAGGGACTTAATTGCAAGAATAAGTATCTAAGCATTGTAGTGTAAACTTTAGGGACTAAGTGTGCCATTAGTTAAACTATATCATGCCTTACAAAACTTAGTTAAGAAAATGCATAAGGATTAGAAGTTCAAGGGGCATTTATGTCAAACTCTTAAAGTTTAAACATAAACACCCCCTTTATCCCGGTCATAGATCTCACACAAACACAAACACAAACACATTTTTTTTACAAAACACCTCCCCATTGCAAAATCGTCCTATCTTCAAGTCCACCAATCTCGTTCGTTTTCAGCCTTAAGGTAAAACTAAAAAAATGCTCTTTACATCCTAATGTGTTCATAATCAAAAGGAATTGATTGATTTATGTCACTAGAGCTCAAAAACCTTAAAACTTGATTTAGGGTTCGTCAAAATCAAAAGTGGGTTAAAGATGAAATTGATTGAGGGGTTTTGCTCCTTAAGGGTTGTAGTGACTCATTAGAAACACTTTTTCATAGGGTTAACTTATGATTAGGTTTTAGCTTGATTTTGTGTTCGAATACTTGGGTTTAGGGAAGAACTTGTAAAATGTTAGTGGGTTTGTGTGTAGAAAGTGTAAGTGTATATCCTAGAATGCATTAGGGCTTAAAAATCCATAGCTTGAACATAAATTATGTGTGTATGAGTAATTTTGTGTGATTATTGCTCATTTTGTACCATAGTGATAATTTTTGTGGTTAATTCGTGTTCGTATGATTCATCCGTTGTTTGTGTCTGCTTATGATCATGTTTTGTGTATCTATGATGTTTAGAAGCGATGTTTGTGTTTAAGAGAAAATTTTGCACTTGTTAGGACCAATGATATCACTTTCACTTCACCATGGTATTCACTAAGAATTAAGATAAGAAAAAGAGAAGAAAAGTATGAAGAATTTAGAGAGAGAAACAAGAGAGAGAAAGTGAATGGTTGAATTTATACAAGTGTGTGAAAACAAATGAGAACCAACACCCTTTTCCTTGGTGGAAAAGGGTTTATATACCCACTCAACTAAGTTGTAACGTGTGGGCTTATAACATGGGCCAGGCTCGAGATTACATTGGGCTTAAGCCCAATACACTTATAATATTAGATTAACTAACGAGTCCGATACCCGTAACTTAGCCTATTACAACATATATTTAATAAATGACTGAGATTCCATGATTAGTAGCCGAGCTTCCTTGTTCAACTCAATATATTGAGGCTAACAATCTCCCTTGAAGCGAGGCTTCCTGCAGATTCTGAGCTTCCATGTTCAAAAACATATTTTGAGGCTAACAATCTCCCCTAATGTGTGGTCTTCGAATTCCTGAGGTGAGATCTTGAATCTTGCTTCCTTGAACTTCTTGAGATTGCTTTGTCATTGAGTTCTTGAATCTTTGGTCTTTATTATGTTGTAGGCTTGTTCCTTCATGCTATGTGATCTTTAATCTTGAGCCTCTGTCATTGTCCTTTGACTTTGTCTTTAGTTCCGAGATCTTTAAATTTTTTCCTTGTTTGTCTTTGTCGTCTTTGCCACCTTCCGATCTTGTGTCTTGACCAACATGCTCATACTTTGCATCATCTTGAAAGCTTGCTAACAATCTCCCTTGATAGACTTGATATCTTAAAGGAAGATCTTGTATATCAGAGTTTGCGGAAGTCTTTGTCTTTGTATGAACTTAAGCTTTCTTGATTCTTGAATCTTGATGCCAATAGTATGTCTTTGTAGTTTGAGCATGAGCATGTGGTAATGAATCCGACTCTGCTAGAATGAGGCTACAACACCATCGTTTGTACCTGCATTTTAAAGTTAGTGATAAACAGCAGATATGGACGAATATGGCTTTGTCATTCGTCGAGATTCAGTTGCATTAACCTCCGGTTCTGTAGGACCGTTTTACAGTATAAATATTGTACCTGTGATCAGGTAGATTCAAAGAATCTCATTGACAGGGTTTCCAGCTTAAAGTGTAGGATCTTCTAACACAGATTTATTAGATTCACCATGTTTGCTAGTTCTTAATACCGGAACGTCTCAAAGCAGACAATACGATATGAGTGAATCAGATAGTTACTATCTTTCTGATTGAGTCGTCAGTTCATTTACTAGACCAAATCGATATCCAGTTGACACAAGCTCGATTCATATAGAATCTCGCAAGTCACCTACCGCAGAGCTGTTTGATGTTGACTCTGGAAGTATTTCCATTCGTCACTGTGAATACTAAAGAGCATCACTCTGAATGTTCTGGTAGAATCACAAGGATAATGCGTAGGACTCTTGTTAACAGCTTGTAAACTTATTGGTGTTCAAAAAGTGTTTGTCATGGAATGCATCCTAATGAGATTTATTTATTGATCTCTTGGCTCTAGACTCGATTAATGCGTTTTGGTTTTAGTACTCAGAGGCTGGAGCAGACTGCCACCTATTCAATATCAACTAACTCGGAGTGAGAAAGTCAATAGAAGTCATGTGTATCTCCGTGACAAATAAGACAAGTATCTGTTGAGAGAAACTTGAATGGCTGAGAAGGGTTATGCAGTGCATCACTGGGTCTATGATGTCTTGTCATCAATACTAGAATTTATCTTTGTGAATCTGATAGATTATGTATTGACCTAGTTTCTGCTTAAAGGTTTGTGGAGGGCTTCTTTCTTTTCACCCTTTATCCATATATTTCTTTTTCATTCTTCAACCCCTTCAATGCTTACCGAGACGTCATTACTAACACTTTGTTATGATTGTTCCAATGTTAGCTCAATCTTAGTTGGCATTATTCCCTTATTCTCATTCATCTCCAATCATACCTAAGGATTGCTATTTCTAACTATGGGGTGTCCTTGGATAGATCCCTTCAGTTTTGGTTGGATCATATGACTGATTCCTAACCTAACCACCTTATGACTTCATAATCGTCGTGAAATTAAGATGTTATTGGGTATAAGATCGAACTATAAGATCATAACCATAAAACCTTGATTGAAAATCATTCAAAGTGTTTGAAAACATTTGACACTTCGAAAGTTACATCATTTGAAAAGCTCCCCCTATACATATGCGTCGATATTCTAAATTGTTTCGCACATGAAGGAAAGAGTTATGCACTTAGAGTCTTTAGATCACTTATTATTTTCTAGATCACATTTTAATTACATTTCTCTCCTTACCTAAAATACTAATTCACTTAGTCTTTTAAATACCAAGTGATTAAAATTTGTCATAAAAATTCTATGGGGAGAAAAAGTTATCAGCATGAATTATGTGGAACATTAACTTCTTGCTCCCCTAACAATACATAGGACTCTATTTCATAGCGCCAATGTAATGTTTAGGGAAGCAGAGAGTGTCGAGTACACAATTTTTGAAAGTTTATAAAGTATCTTTTGAGAAAACTTGAAAAAATTATACTCAGACACTGCATCATCTTATAACAAACATCCTATTGAGTAGTCATTATTATGACTGATTTGTTATTAATACTTTTTATAATGTTTTGAATACATAAGAATTGTCGTGAGATCATGTAACCAAAATCATTAAAACTTTATTTTTTTAAAAACTCTCCCTCAAAAATACTCATTAAATGTTGTTTTTCAAAAAACTCCCCCTTGAAAGATGGAGTGTTGAACACATAATTTTGAAAGATTATTAATCGTCAGTGAGAAATTCTTGAAAAAATTATGTTCAACATTTTGAAAAACATCATGTTAGAAGACTTCTCTTCCAACTTTAAGGGTAAGCGCACTTATGCGTACACTATCCTTTTTCTTGAGCTTAAAACTTTGAATGTCTGGTAAGAACAGCTCAAGACCGAGAAAAGTTGAATTTCTCGTTGTTAGGATAAGTTATCTTTATAGATAAACTTTCCTTTATTTGAAGTCCGGGTTACGTACTGATATTTGCACATAAGCCATCAAGAAAAATTAGAAATGACATGTTTTGAAAGCATTTGAAACTCCTGTTCGAACTTCATTTACACGCCCGTGTCGATATTAATCAACATTTCTAGGTACGTAAATGTTATCGATTCCAAGAGACATGTCGAGAAGAATATTTTTTGAAACATTTTCTTATTTTTTGATTTTGTATTTTCTTTTTGAAATTTTATATTGTTGTATTTTTCTTTTTTCAAAAATATGTACATGTTGATGTTTGATGAGGCATCAAGCAGATTCATTTGTTAGAACCTCCAGTTCTGCTGGAGTCAAACATCTCATACCAATTCGTCTGACGAGATACTGAAACCTTTCTTCGGGAAGGGCTTTAGTAAACATGTCAGCCAATTGGTATTCAGTTCTGACAAAGTACAATTCAATTATACCGTTTTCAACCTGTTCCTTTATGAAGTGATACCGAGTATGGATATGCTTGGTACGGGAGTGCTGCACGGGGTTGCATGATATTGCTATGGCTGACTGAGAGTCGCAATACAACGGTATTTTGTTGTAGTTGAAGCCATAATCTTGAAGTTGTGTCCGCATCCACATTACTTGAGCACAACTTGCAGATAACGCCACGTATTCAGCCTCTGCGGATGACATTGCAGTACAACAAAAATTATTGCAGTACAGTTTTGCTTCTTTGACATCCAGCTGACTAGCTTATCACCTAGGAACTGTATTCCTCCAGAAGTGCTTTTGCGAGTATCAATGCAACCGGCATGATCGGCATCTAAAAAAGCTGTTAGTTCAAAGCCAGAACCCTTCGGATACCAGAGTCCCATGTGAATGGTACCTCTTAAGTATCGAAAGATCCTTTTAACCTCTTTGAGGTGTTTTTTAGTCGGTCTTGCTTGATATCTTGCACAATAACATACA
Organism: Tanacetum coccineum; assembly: GCA_026074375.1. Lineage (NCBI taxonomy): Eukaryota > Viridiplantae > Streptophyta > Magnoliopsida > Asterales > Asteraceae > Tanacetum > Tanacetum coccineum. The sequence goes on along the minus strand of BQNB010036462.1, from coordinate 20,982 downwards.
GCTTCACGAGTCAGGTCTACTAGAATGTTAGATACATAGTGACCTAATTTGCTACTGTAGTGCAGTTGTTCTACGGTCCACCACTCAAGTATGCAATCTAATTTAGGTTTCGAGCCATTGGGACCAATGCTTTGTCCTTTTTTACATACCAATGTTTTTTCAGAAATCTCTAAAGTATATTTGGCCTGATGATAAAGATACCATGTGGGATTGGTGGATCTGAAGTCCCTAAAAAGAATTTCATTTCCCCATTAAGGACATACTCAAATCTCCGTGCATTAATTTTTCAACATTTTTGAAAATTTAGGGTTTGTGAACCAAAAATAATGTATCAACGTAAATCTGCACCAATAAAAGTCCTCCCCGAATTTTCATGAATAAGGTCGGGCCAATGATACCATTTAGTAAAACCTTGAAATCAGAATTTTGAGAGTTTATCATACCAGCTCTCGGAGCTTGTTTCATCCATATAGAGCTTTCCTTAGACGGTAAACTTTGTCAGGTATGATCAGGAACAGCCATCCGTCTGGTTATGCAACATAAAACCTCCTCCTTCAATAAGACCATTAAGAAATGCCATTTTCATGTCCATCTGATAAATTAGAAAAGACTTGTGTGCAGCATATGCGACAAAAATCCTGACAGCCTCCAAGCGAGCAACTGGAGCAAATGAATTCGTCAAAATCATACCCTCTTCCAGCATAACCCTTTACTACAAGTCAAGCTTTGTTGCGAATTAACATTTGGTCTTCATCCTTTTGTTTTTTCCATAACCAATTTCTGATTACGTTCTGCCAAAAGGTTGTTAACTAGTTCCTAGACATGTAGTCTGCAACTAAATGAAGTTTTCCTTCATTCTTCTATCCTTGCGAATCAGCATACTTCCTTAATGTTTTTTCGTTCAACAATACTCAACGGTAATAAAAAGAGCGAACATACACATTTCAGGATCTAGTATGCAAGTTGTCGTCTTGTTTGCACTGGCTTGGATGGATTTCCACCGAACTTGAGTAACTGGATCTATTGTCCATTGGGTATCAGAATCTTGAGGTTTGATTAAAGGTATGCATATTTTGAAGTACCAATATTGCGTGGAAGACTCAGCAATTTCTTGTACCGTTGTAACAAAAGATTGGTAACATCCTGCTTGATTATTGTTGTTTTTCACACTCAGTCATGAACATTGTAGGAGTTGATGGTTCTGATGGAGGTTGAATATTCATTGAAGGTGGTGTGTCTTTTTGAATAGAATTGTCGGTGGGAGAAGAAGACTTGTTGACACGAGAAGTACCATCATTGAAAAATTCATCGTACAAAGGACCGAAAAGAAGATCCAACTCCTGTTGTGATGGAACTGTTGTATCTGCTGAAGGAGAAACATTTTGTAGTTCTGGTGCGGGGTCAGGGTTGTCATAATCTGACGCCTTTTGTCGTTGGGGAACGAGTTCCTGAAGTGTCATTAGCAACAGACGTCTTTGACATCTCTTTGATCTCATCAAATCTGAGATGGATGGATTCAACTATCAACCTTGTTCTCTTGTTGTAGACACGATATCCCTTTGACTGAGTGGAGTATCCCACCAAAATGCACGGATCCCCTTTTTCTTTCATCTTATCTAAATTTTCACCATCTCTGGTTAGGTAACAAGTGCAACCAAAGATGTAAAGGTGTTTAATTAAAGGTTTTCTGTCATTAATGATGTGATATGCTGTTTTCTCATGTGTCGGGATGATGATTGATCTATTTTGAGTATAGCATGCGGTTGCAATTGCTTTAGCCCAAAAGAATAAAGGAGGTTTAGAAGCTGAAAGCATCGTTCGAGCAGCCTCAACAAGAGTACGGTTTCATCTTTCGACAACGCCGTTCTGTTCAGGTGTTCGAGGTATAGAAGTTTGATTCTCAATTCATTCTTCTTTAAAGAATGCATTAAGTGTCTTGTTTAAGAACTCAGTGCCTCTGTCAGTTCGAACATAAATTACCGGGGCTTGAAGATTTCTTTGGATTATCGTGAGAAAATCTTTTAGAACTTCTGGTGTTTCATCCTTGGAACGTAGAAAGAGAGTCCACGTGTATCTGGAATAGTCGTCTATAATTACCAGAATATATTTCTTCCCATTTATGCTCGCAACCTGCATTTGACCACATAAGTCCATATGAAGCAAATTTAACCGTCCTTTTGAACTTGGAACAATCATTATCTTGAATGAACTTCTTTTTGCTTTACTCACTTCACAAGAGGAACATAGTTGATCCTGGACATATTTTAGTTTTGGTAAACCAATTATGACATCCTTCTTTAAAAGCATGTTGATGTAGTCGAAGTTGAGATGAGAAAGTCTTCGATGCCATAACCATGCTTGAGTTGGTGAGGCTTTAGCCATGAGACATATTGGAGTTGATGAAGTCAATTCTTGAAGGGAAATTGTATAAAGATCAGATCCACGGTTACC
>BQNB010036462.1:6253-17264 GCA_026074375.1 Tanacetum coccineum | reverse complement strand
CCAAGCCCAAATAAAATTTTGAGCCGTGGGTTGTTCTAAGCAAAATAAGCCACGAAATTTGCTAATCAACCACAAGAATCAAACATAAATCCACCATTTGCTTTGATGCCAATTGTAGGATCCCGTTTAACAATTCATAACACGGATCAATCACGGATCAAGAACTAGAAATGAGAAAGAGAGGTGAGTTGTTCTAGAGAGAGAAAAAAAAGAGAGAGAGAGAGATGAGAGAATATAGGAAAAGGAATTAATTTAGAAATGAACAACTAACTCTTTTCTAAATAGAAAAGAGTTTATATACCCCGTCACGTTAAATGACGCGCGAGATATTTAACTAGGACCCGGGCTCGGGTTTTGCTTGGGATTAAACCCGAAACATATACAATATTAGATTAAGTATCGAGCCCGATTCCCGATATTATACTTTTACAACATTAACTAATTAAATGACCGAGACTCGTACACGTAATGAACGAACTTCCTGTTCGGCTCAATATTTTGAGGCTAACAATTACATAAAATAATATTTCTCGCGGAAATTATTTATAATTGTATGTATCTCAAGGCAAACATAGTGGCACAAGTTACAAACGTGGTTGGAATAATTAAATATTTACAGTAATTTAAAAAATGGGCAAAACAGGAAATAAGAGTGTATTTTTACCGGGTGTGTGTAGAGTTGTTAAGTTAAAATAAGAGCTTTTATATACTAACTAGACTATAGACCCACGGGTTTCGCGGAGGGCTATAAAAAAACCTTAAGTAGAATGATTTGAAAAATACAACACATAGATGATAGAAATAGAATTTTAATTCAATTTTTTTAGCAACTTTATCTAAGAACTAAGATACAATAACTTCTAACTTTTTTACAACGTTAATCCAACTATTTTACAGCTTTTATGTTATGTGATTATTCTATACTTATCCAATACACAAACTATTTACAATAAGCTTATCTGAGACGGCTATGTTCATCTTCTGGTGCAAATGAAGGTCAATAGACGGTGTTTGAAGCATCTGTGTGATGGTTGTATTCATCTTCTGCTGAACGGCCCCTTTACTTCTCCAGTCTTAGCCATACAAAAGTATCTCAACCTTGTCAATCATATTTTAACCATGTGAATGTAGAAGCTCTTTGAGATGCCCATAAACAAAGATAGCGAACCTTCCTATTGACTTCAAAAACATATAAACATAATTGGTCGTGATTCGTCATAAACTTCAACAAAACATAGAGGCGTCTTCACTATTCTTTCTGATAAACAATAATTATTAAAGTGGCACTCGACTACAACTCAACTTGTCTTTATAAATACAATCCGGGTTGGCCCACAAGCATTCTTGTCATTTTTAATATTTTTGATAAATCATTAAGCTTAAGTCTACAGTAACTATACTTTGTACGATTATTGACCTGTTCAAGTGCTCAACCCGTCTCTTTGTTTAGTCAAGTATTTTGACCCATTTAAAAGTGTTGGTTGGTTAACCGACCCTACATGGTTTGACCCGCTAACCAAATAAAGATGATGTAGAATATAAGTCTCACCTGTTTTACACATTCTGCAATAGACGAGACAAGAACATAAAGCACATGAGAAAAGGCAAGGCCCGTGATTTTTTCGAGTGACCTTTAAGTTTGCTTTTGACTTGCATGCCGAAAACAGTGGTTAGAATCGGAAGCTAAAGGTTGTAAATGACAGGTCCTAATGGGTCAAAACTGAATTTTTTTCTTTAGTTGGTTGAACCATGATAAGTGTAGAATATACATATCCATTTATGCCTAAAATAACCCAATTAAACCCAAAACAGACCAAAAATGGCAAAAATATGCTTGCAAAATAGATCAACTGAAACGCCTTCATACTTAACAGAAATATAAATATCGATAACTTATCAACCAAAGTTCATAATGCAAACTACCACTTCAATAGCTAATCAGTGTGAAGGACATACTAACATTAACATTTTAAACATGGGTCAGGCCTATTCCATAACTCTATAACAGTTTCCAAATTGCACCCACCATTGAAACTTAAATCCTAAAAATAGAAGTCTAATAAAACTTCCATTTACATAATACTAAAAAATTCACGTCTTCCTAAAAAGCTCATCCATCCGCATACTTCACCTTTTTTAGATCCCACGTCAAAAACAAAAACCACACTGACCTTGTATTACAGTCAACTAAACTAAAAAGGCTAAGCAAGTCAACCATATTAGAGCAGTTCCATTCCAAATCCAAAAGTTATCAGGAATTTGTCAAAAATGGCTAACAAAGTAAGATTTTTTTTCTCCATATATGTTGATTTCACAATCAAACACAAATACACCCAAAGCAAATAATCAGTGTTTGCCTACGCATCTAGAATCTATTATGAAGTTAATTAAAGTATCTCTGTAAGGAGCCTATATATATCATTGAGAATCAACACTAACTAAATGTATATACTAATTTCTACATTTAATCATTCAGGGACACCATTATAGAAACACCATTATACAAATGCACTACATAAAAACACACAATCTGAAACTGATATAATCAATTTTGTATGATTTTGACCTAGACGCACATGAACAGTCAAATCAAAATATCACTAATCAATCAACAAAATTAGGGTAAAATTAATACTGCAGTAACAAAGATGAAGAAATTAACAAAACATTTATCAAAAATTCAAAACCCCTAAAATAAATCAATATATAAGAGGAATTATGATAAAATAAAAAAAACTCATATTAAATAACATAATAACTTACATTCAATCTTGGATGTGAATTGCCATAAAACACGGTATCATTTATTATTGTAGAAGATAAAAACCACTGATATGAATTTTGAAATAGAAGAGAGAAAAGGATGGAGATGAAATAGAACTAACTGAGATGTGAATATGGATAGAAAACTGCCAGGTGGTAATATGACGTCAGAAAGGGGGGGTTTTGCATTCAAAAAGATGTTCTTTTATTAAGTATCTAACTAACTCTAATGATTCAGTTGTTTAATTTAATGTGCAGGCGATTTTTATGAGTGTGCATGGGTACTTTAATAGCTTTCAACCCTTCGCCTGTGTCATTCCTCTTCATTCTCCTTTAATAATTTCTGCAGCATCAATGAAATTCAATTGCCTCCAAAGCCGTAACTCCAAAGCCATAACTTCAAAGAATTATAAAAAACTAAAGAATGAATGCAAAAAGCCTTTTCATATCTCCTCTCCACTTATCAGGTATATCAATTCCACTCATTAGGATGTGCACCGCCCCATATTCACAATGCTTTCCACCAAACAAAAAACTTATGTAGGGTTTATGTGAGAATAATTTGTAACCCTAATTAATTTTAATTTCTTTTTTATTTTGAAATTAGGGTTTGGGGTTTAGTTAATTTTGTTTTTTAGATAATTTTTTGCAGGTTGCTTTGCTTTGGCAGGTTTGTGTTTTCAGTTTCTTTTTGCTTTTGAAATTAGGGTTTATGTAGAATTGGGGGTTTTGTTAATTTCGTTTTTTCGGATAATTATCATGTGTTTTTATACATATATGTTAGTTTGACTTCTTTGATAGTGAATTGAAGTATAAAAGAAGATAAAAGAGGAAAGACCGAGGGCTACGATTCAGGTGATTCCTGATGATAGTTAGCTTTTATTTGTAGAATCTGTTAATATGGTATTTGATAAAAAAACATTTGACAATTTTGGTTGCATTGATGTTGAGTTGTATTTCTTTTGGAACTTAACAAGGATACATACACCTGGAACAAATGTATCCTCCTGATGGTTCGTGCCTTTTAGAGATAGAAGTTTGGAAGGAATTGACAGGAAAACTCTTTTCCGGTAATGATTAGCCTTTTTTCTTAAAATACCAAGCCTAAACCATGTTATATTTTTCTACTTCATGTTATTTATTGTATTATGCGGATAACACATTTGATTCACTTTAAATATGTCACAATGTTTTAATCCGTTTTACCTAATGTAATTCTTATAAAACCAGGCCACGTTGGGTTTAGATTCCTCCCATAATAGTGAAATAGCTTCTTTCTCACATTAAAGTTGAGCATTTTCTATAACAGAATTTTGAAAGGACAAGGCTTTTGAATCAACATCAACCAATCAATATATAAAAGAGTCCATAATATAAAATGGCTACATTTAACAAAAAAAAGCAGCCATGGCTAAGAGATGCTCACATGCTAATTAACCATCAGAGAGCACAAAACATGATGTTGGACTAATTAAGTACCCAATTTTCTCTGCCTAGATTTAAACTGAAATTATGCTAAGTATAGAAGACCCGCTGAGTGCAAAGCATCTGAGGGTAACGAAGACCTGCTGAGTACAAAGCATTAGAGGGTAACAAAGACCCGCTGAGTGCAAAGCATCAGAGGGTAATAAAGACCCACTGAGTGCAAAGCATCAAAGGGTAATAAAGACCCGTTGATTGCAAAGCATCAGAGGGTAGTGAAGTCCAGTTGAGTGCAAAGCATCATCTAGTGATTAAAGGACTTGTTGATGGCAAAGCCTCAACGAGCAACCTCGGAGATATTAAAGTCAAAGACATCGTCAAGGAAATCGAAGACTACTTGAAGACATACTCGTCAGCTGAAATGGATATCAGATGGTATGTAAAGGGAATACTCTAAAGGTTTTAAGGAGTGTCAGGGGTGGCAATACCCTGATAATCCTATTACCCTTTAAATAAGAGCAAGTGGAACTTAAGCGTGCCTCAAAGAGTTGAGGCGGGAAATTCTATAAAGTTAAAGCATGGGGGCAAATAACTTTATAGAATTAACAATACTAAAGTATTGGGTTAGTAGAAGAATGAGAATGTTATCATGAGAATGTGCCAAAGTGTTTTACACTTGCCAATTATTTATGTCACGTCATAAAACACCTACCACAACCCTAGCTAAACAAACTCTATAAATAGGGAAGACATAAGGGAGTGAAAGACCTCGTTTTTACATTGTTGTTATATTATCAGTCTTTTACTCCTTTATAGTACTTACACAATAGTCTTTAGACTATACAAGTTCACTTGTAAACTTAACATAATCAAGTTTACTGGTTTGAAGGGTAATCTTACATTGCCACTCAACATGTGTGAAAGTCCCAAAATATACATCTAACAGATACTATAACACTTATCAAAGATAAATAACACAAATAAATACTTTTCAAATGTGTAATACTTTATTGATAAGTATTAAAGAATTACAAGTGCTATAGATCACACACGTTGAGTGACAATGTAAGATTACCCTTCAAACAGGTAAACAAGTAAACGTGTATGATATGAAGGAGTAAAAGACTTAATAAAACAACAACAGTATAAACGATGTCTTCTACTCCTTCCTGCCTTCTCCTTTATAGTGTTTAATTTAGTTAGTGAATGTTTAGGTTGGAATGTCGTGGCATATTCCAAGTGGACGAGTGCACATGCTTTTCCAGAAAATATTCCCTAAACAATCCACTAACATATTACTTTTGTAATTGTTAATTCCATAAAGCTATTTGGCCCATACTTTATCTTTATGGAATTTCCCGCCTAAACACTTAGGAGGCACGCTCAAGTTCCACTTGCTCATATTCAAAGGCTAATAGGATCATCAGAGTATTGTCATCTCTGATTCACCTTAGAACCTTCAGAGCATTCCTTCTACATACCATCTGATATCCATCTCAGCTAGCGAGTATGTCTTTAAGTAATCTTCGACTTCCTTGACGATGTCTCTGACTTGAATGTCTCTGAGGTTGCTCGCTGATGCTATGTTATCAGCGAGTGCTTTAATCATCAGCTGATGCGGTGCACCCAGCTGGTCTTCACAACCCTCTGATGCTTTACACTCAGAGGGTCTTCATTACCCTCTAATGTTGTGCACTCAGCGGGTCTTCGTTATCCTCTGATGCTTTGCACTCAGCGGGTATTCGTTTACCCTCTGATGCTTTGCACTTAGCGGGTCTTCTATACTTAGCCTAATTTCAGTTAAAATCTAGGCAGAGACAATTGGGTACTTAATTGGCCCAACAATCTCCCCCTATTTAAATATAAATTATGCTAAGTAAAGGAATATTATAGTAAGTGAGTCAAGGCTTCTTCTTACATATAATAATAAAGGAACAACAAAAGATATCTTTATTTATTAAGTTACATTAAGCCATCGTCCAGATTATCTTTTAAAATTCATTCAGCCTCTGCTACATCATGTCTAGCCTCTATTGCAAACAACATTTTCTTGTACATTTCTTGTCCTTCTGGAGTATCCCTATTGATATGTTTGAGCTGTTTGATAAGTTGAGCAGAGGTAGCAAGGTGAAACTCATTCTCTCTCTGAAAGACCAAGTCAAAGTTTCCATTATAGTAGAAGATCCCTGCCTCTGGTTCAGTGATGACAAGTCCAGGGGAGCCAATAACTCCTTGAGGAGGAATCAGATTTCTTTTCATTCCAGGTACTCTGATATCTTGAGTTACAAATACTTCTTTGACTAATTCAAAGGTTCTTTTTCTCTTCTTCTCAGCTGGAGTGAGTCTGAAGGCTGTTAGCTCAGATGGTGGGGAGAGACCAAGTTTTCCAGCTTGAGTCTTTATCCATTCAAATTTAGCTTTGAGGCTTCTGAGCAGAGTATCAATTGCCTTACCCTTTCCTTTAGATGCCAGATCTTGTACTTCAATCCATTCTGTGAATCCCAGCTGTTTCAACCTAAACTTTTCCATGACAGTAAGACTCAGAGGTTGGTTATCTCTTTCTATCCTCATTGTTGCATCTTTGTTAACTTTGTCAATTTTGTAGTTGATCTTGGTGATTCTTCCTGAGTGAGCTCTGAAGTTGATGTAATGGTTGTACTCTGCAAGCATCTTGGTCCTCTTAGCTTCATATGCATCCAACTCTGCCTTCTGAGCTTTAAAGTTAATTCTCTGAAGTGACCTCTTAGTCTTCTCCTCTGCAGCCTTCTGATCAGCAATTCGTTTCTGATACATCATCTGTTCATGAGCTTCTTCCAGAGTCATCTTCTTGCCATATTCACTAAACTGGTGAAGGTTTATTGCTTTGGGGTCTGATCCACTTTGTTTAAGGAATGGTACCAGCTGTTTTAATGGGTCTTCTTCAGTGGTAATCTCTTTTCCTTTACTTGGATCTCTGGAAGGAGTTATGTCTCTTGGAGGATCTGATATGATGGATTGCAGAGGCTTGGGTGTAGGAATGAGAACTTTCAATCTTTTAGCTATTGGGTCATCATCATCTGACTCTGACTCATCTGCCTTCTTTTCCTTTGAACCTTTTCCTTCTAAGGAGTGAACTATCATAGTAGTCTATGTATTAACCTTTTTAGCATTCAGCTCCACCTGAATGTTTCCTTGTTCAGGTTCTTGATCATTGACTTCATCTGGTTTTTCTTCATCCTTCTCCCCCTAAGCAGTAGTCTTTTGGATTACTTCTGCTAATGCCATGAGGGAAACCAGTGTAGTCATCTATCTTTTGAGCTCAGAGATGTTTTCAGAGTTGTTGTTTGTTGAGTTCTAAAGATTGTCAAGTCTTTCAGTGACCTTGCTCATTCATGTTTGAACTTTAGTCTTGACCTTCTTGCCTATGTGTTTTTGAATAACCTTGTTGAGCTCTTCTTGTAGATGGATAAATCTGTTAGCTTCCAGCTTGTTGAAGGCAATAAGTTCTTTGTTCATTGGTTGAATGAAGAGTTTAGGGATCTGAGCTTTGAAGGATTTCTGAATTTCTTCATTGAATATAGGCAACTTTTCTTCAACAGATGTGTCCACGGACTCTTTGATGAGGTCTTTTAAAAGTGCAGGAAGAGTAGTCTTCAGAGCATCTGTAAGCAAGCCTGACAATTCTTGTTTCAAAGCTTCAGTGATGAGGACTGGTACAAAGGAATGGATTTCTTCAGATACTTTATTGGTGATGTTTGATTCCATCTGACCAATTTTGGTGGAGAGAGATGTGATTTCTTCTTTGATATGACTTATGGAGTCTGATGGTTTGTCAGCGGAAGCTTGTAAGTCAGCTAGTTTGTCTAGAACATTATCAGCATCTTTCTCTTTAGACTTTGAAAGTTTTGGTTCAGACAGACTTTCTTTAGTATCAGATGTTTGGAAGGCAGAAGGAGATCCTATTTCATCATCTGGAATTGAAGCCAATTCAGAGTCTTCTTTAGTATCTGACTCTTTTGATGTAAACAAGGATTCTTCATCATCTGTGGCAGGCTTGAATCTTTTCACAACCCTGATTTCTGACTCAGTGTCAAAAGGGCTTTCATCAACAGTCTGATTTAGAGATTCCAAAGTTACATTTCCTATGGAATAAAGTACAGGGTCTACAAACTCAGTGCCATCATCTGCCATATGTACCTCCTTTGTAACAACATTTTCTTGTTCCTGCAAAAACATGTTACTTAAAAAGAGTGAATTTATAATAGGGTTGATGGTCGCCATTCGTTGTCCCTAAAAAGTTTGGGTGTAATTATCCAGACCCCTCAAAAGTCTAAGACTTTTGGGATTCTTTATAGTGAGTTTATAATGAGTGGAAAGATCGCCATTCGCTATCCTTAAGAAATATGGGTGTGATTATCCAGACCCCTCAAAAGTATAAGACTTTTGGGATTCTTTATATTGTCTATGAGACCTCTGAGTCTGAGTGAAGTTCAGGTCATACAAAGGTCTGACTTTAATGCACTAGATGGGTCTGTCCTGGCAAAGTCTAGAGTTTTCAGAGTCAACATTGGGCGTTATTAACCTAGTGTATCATTCTCTGGTGTAGACTCAGAGTGTACAGAAGATATAGGAATAGTAGTGCAGAATCTGACTCTCTAATGGGTCAGGGGTAGCCCTTAACTTCACCACACTCTCCTAGAGAAGTTTGAGTATGGTTGCTTGCAGTGCCCCTAATATTTAAATACCGTGTACCTTTGTGGTATTAGCGGTCTGAGGGTGGTTATCTTGCTCCTCTGCTGACATGGCGGCATCTAGACTCTGAGTGGTGTCAGCGGTGACCTCTGTTCCTTCAGCATGCTGAGATTCAGAGGTTTGTGAAATTGGAGTTGGACTGACATCTTCTTAAGCGTTTGGTTCAGATGAAGATAGGATTTTATTCTTCCTTCGCTTCTTGTCGGTTTTTTGCTTTTGGTTGTGTTTCAGGATGCTCAGAGGTCCCTGACAAGGACATGATACCAGAGGCTTCAATGTGTGTTTCCTTAAAGGGGGTTATCAGAGGGTCTTCATCAAGCTTAGCAACCTTGCGCATGTGAGAGGTTAAAGGAACCTTTGGTAAAGTAGATTTCTTGAAGGTTGCGTTAGTTATCATAAAGGATTTTGTGGGATTGAGTTCGTTGTTGACATAGTCCTTTCCTAACAGATGTTCCATAACCAAAGACATATATCTTGTGTAACAGATGTTCTTCTCTCTTCCCTGCTTTCCTCTAGCTGATAGCTTGGATATTAAATCATCATAAAGAACACCAGCTATGTCTATATTCAGACCCCAGCATAGAGCATATGCAATCATTTGTTGGTGAACGTTGAGCTGGTCATGAGAGCCTTGATTTCTCCTAGGCATTTCACCAAATAGGCCATCAGCACCTTCCATCTAGGAGAGAAATATCTAAGTCTTAGTGGAGATGAGTGGGCAAGATCCAATGATGTCATCTCTAAATCTTTCTTATCCGACAGCCCCAATGTGACAATAGCATCCTTCACGGCTTCATGATCAAGCAGAGAAACGTACTCCTTTAAGTATTCCAAGCCTATGACGGATGCGAAGATGTCTTTATCAAATGACAAGGTTTTTTGACATTTGAGAGAGAAAATGAGATGGTATTGTCTTCAACTTCTGCGGAATACCAAAAGTCCCTAAGGTATTTGTTGTAGGTGGCTGATGGTTGAATAACCAATGCTTTTGAAATGCAACATTTAGATAAGAATTGAAGCATGTCCTGGTGTTCAGGACACGTTGATTCTAAAAGTGCAACACTATTGTTGAGAGCAATATGTCCATCTGCTAGTTCAAAGTGAACGTTAGGAGGGTGTGTGAGTGTTTTTGGTAGTAATTGTGAGGATGATTCTGAAGCCATGATGAGGGGATTGAATTAGGGTTCTAATTTTTTTTTGAGAAGGATGATGAAAGTTGTGGTTTTAGGTGTGTGATTTGAAAATTGAGTGTGTGTGAGAAAACAGTTTACATACTACAAAGAGTTAGTTATATTTTAGAAAATATAAACCTTTTGAGTTCTGCATTTAATGCCAAGTGGTAAAACTATCACATACGTGGGTCCCCATACTTATTGTACGCAGTAAAAATTCCTCTTTTCTTGGTAAAGTGTATGACAACTTGCTTTTAATATGAATTAAATATAGAGAATGTTTATCTTCTGACTAGATTAGTTACATTTAAGTTCAAACAATCATTTAGTATTCAATTCAAATCATCATTTAAAGCCTTTTTTCTTACCATAGACCTTTGATGTGATATTAAGCATACCCAACTCAGCTACCAATCTGGTGAAGCTTGGTTCAGCCAGAGGTTTTGTAAAAATATCAGCTAGTTGCAAATCAGTAGGTACAAAATGAAGCTCAATATCACCTTTTAAAATGTGGTCTCTGATGAAATGATACCTGATGTCAATATGCTTTGTCCTGGAGTGTAACATTGGATTATTTGAAATAGAAATGGCACTTGTATTATCGTAGAATATAGGCACCTTGTCATATAAAACATTATAGTTAGCCAGCTGACTTTTGATCCAGAGGACTTGAGCACAGCATCCAGCAGCGGCAACATATTCAGCTTCAGCTAATGACATTGCCACAAAGTTCTGTTTCTTAGCACTCTAACATACCAACTTTCTACTAAGTATCTGACAACCTCCTGAAGTACTTTTCCTGTCTAGGTTGCATCCAGCGTAGTCTGAGTCCGAATAAGCTTTGAGATCAAAGCCTGATTCTTTTGGATACTATAGGCCTAGATTTGGAGTTCTTTTCAGATACCTAAAAATTCTTTTAACGG